>JAWNZC010000210.1:197500-269117 GCA_035771165.1 Paragorgia papillata | reverse complement strand
ATTATCCTGTACATGTATATTGACTATTGGGGGAGTATTAGATTGCATTGTTTCGAGATATTGTTTGTTGATGTCAAATCATCCCAGTACTAAAACTATAAACTAGACCTAGCGAGCTAGCCCAGTAAACAGGATAACTCGCGCTTTGCCTCCCATCCATAGACAATATTATAAACACCCTTTTTATAATTTTGCTGCGGTTTTGCAATGCATAGCGAGATATACAGTGACGCGTTGAGACTCATTCAGTGATTTTAATAGAATTAATATTTCTAACTGCAAAGTCAAAGAGGCAAAGAACTTTATTGAAAATATGCTTTGCTTGTCAATTATTCTAGTTTGTGTGATAACTCAATGCCAAACACCAAATGATACACCAAAATTAAAAAATTAATAATAAAAAAATTTTGTACAAAACAAATTTTCTTGCAAGCCAAAACAAGATTGAGATAACAAATTTATGTTGACATATTGTGGGGGTTTTTTTTTAGTTATTATTAATATTTTAATAGTTAATAATACATAGTAAATTATATAATATATAACTAATATTACTAATTGTTATGAAAACCGTTTTTATATAAATTATTATGATTCCGGATTCCATTCCGGATTCCATTCCGGATTCCATTCCGCATCCGGGTTTTCCAACCTACCGTATATAGTCCCATCCTGACATGACAAGCCATTAGTTGTTATTCCACTAACTTCAATTAAATATTTTTTTCTGCAATTTTGCGCATACGTTTTAAATTCAGAAGTTTGTCACAAAACTAAAATTTCACCTCAGTTTGAGGTAAACCATCATGATATTTGTAAAAGTGGGGTATACTTACAACATTGTTGAGGTTGCAATTGAGGTGGAATAGCCTAATCCCGACAAACAACCAAGCCCATGTTGTAATTCACCAACTGTCAATTTAGAATTTTTCTTTAAAATTTCGCACATTGCTTCAAATCCAGAATTTTTGTAACAAAACTAAAATTTCAGCTCATTTGACTTAAACCATGATGAATTTTCTAAAAGTTGTGGTATCAACGTACACATTTTGTGGGTTGACCCGCGTGTAATAGCCTATCCCAACATGACAAACCCAAGTTTGTAATTCACTAACTTCAGATTTAATATTTTTCTCTGAAATTTCGCACATCGCTATACAAATCCAGAAGTTTGTAAACAAAAATAAAATTTCAGCTCATTTGACTTAAACCAACCATGATTCTTGTAAAAGTGGGGTATACTTACACATTGTTAGGATTTGAGTTGTATATAGCCTAATCCCCGACATGTCAAAGCCAAGTTATAATTCTATTAACTTCAATTAAAATATTTTTATTTCCGAAATTTTGCATATCGTTTTCAATTCAGAAGTTTTGTCCGCAAAACTAGAAATTTGGGCTCATTTGACCAAAACCATTATGATTTGTAAAAGTGGGGTAAACTTACACAAGTTAGAGTAGAGGTGTAGTATAGCACACCATACCCGAGATTGACATGCCATTAGTTGTAATTCACTAAGTTGTCAATTTAATATTTTTTTCCTGCAATTTTGCCGCATCGTTTTAAATTCAATAAGTTTGTCACAAAACTAAAATTTCAGCTCAATTTGAGGTAAACCATCATGATTATTTGTAAAAAGTGGGGGTATACTTACACAGAAAATGTTGGGTTGCAATTGAGGTGGAATAGCCAAGTCCCGACACAAACAAGCCATGTTGTTATTTCACCAACTTCAATTAAACAATTTTCTTGTAAAAATTTCGCACATTGCTTCAAATCCCAGAAGTTTGTAACAAAACTAAAATTTCAGCTCATTTGGACATAAACCATGATGATTTCTAAAAAGTGGGGTATACGTACACATTGTGGTGGGTTGAAGCGCGTGTAATATCCTATCCCCAACATGACAAACCAAGTAGTGTAATTCACTAACTTCAATTTAATAATTTTTTCTTTTAAATTTCGCACATCCGCTATCAAATCCAGAAGTTTGTAACAAAACTAAAATTTCAGCTCATTTGACTGAAACCATCAATGATTTGTAAAAGAGGTGTATACTTGCACATTGTTTGGTTGAGGTGTATATAGCCTATCCCGACATGTCAAGGCCAAGTTGAAATTCATTAACTTCAATTTAATATTTATTTTTCGAAATTTTGCATATCGTTTTAAATTCAGAAGTTTGGTCACAAAACTAGAATATTGGGCTCATTTTGACCTAAACCATTATGATTTTGTAAAAGTGGGGTATACTTACACATTGTTTGGTAGAGGTGTAAATAGCCCATTCCCGACAAGAACAAGCCATTAGTTGTTGTTCACTAACTTCAGTTCATTTAATGTCAAAAACTAAAATTTCAGCTCATTTTGAGGTAAACCATCATGATAATTTTAAAAGTGGGGTATACGTACAACATGTTTTGGTTGGCAATTGAGGTGGAATAGCCTATCCCAACACAACCAGCCATGTTGTGAATTCATCAACTTCAATTTAAAATTTTTCTTTAAAATTTTCGCACATTGCTTCAAAGCCAGAATTTTGTAACAAAACTAAAATTTCAGCTGATTTGACTTAAAACCATGATGATTTCTAAAAGTGGTGTATACGTACACCATTTTGTGGGTTGACACGCGTGTAATAGCCTATCCCAACATGACAAACCAAGTTGTAATTCACTAACATCAATTTAATATTTTTTTTTTGAAATTTCGCAGACAATCGCTTCAAATCCAGAAGTTTGTAACAAAAGTAAAATTTCCAGCTCATTTGACTTAAACCATCATGATTTGTAAAAGTGGGGTATCCTTACATCATTGTTTTGGTGTGGTTGTAAAATAGCCTAATCCCGACATGTCAAGGCAAGTTGTAATTCATTAACTTCAATTTAATATGTAAATTTCCAAAATTTTGCAAATCGTTTAAAAATCAGAAGTTTGTCACAAAACGAGAATTTGGCCTCATTTGACCTCAACCATTATGATTTGTAAAAGTGGGCTATACTTACACATTGTTTGGTAGACGGTGTATATAGCCCATCCCGACATGACAAGCCAGTAGTTTAGTAATTCACCTAACTTCAATTTTAATATTTTTTTCTGCAATTTTGTGCATCGTTTTTAAATTTATCAGAAGTTTGTCAGCAAAACCTAATATTTGTTTCAGCTCATTTTGAGGTAAACCATCATGAAATTTGTAAAAGTGGGGTATACTTACAGACATTGTTGGGTTGCAATTGAGGTGGAATATCCTATCCTGACCCAACAACAAAGCATGTTGTAATTCCACCAACTTCAATTAAAAATTTTTCTTTAAAATTGGCGCACAACAAAAAAATGTTGGGGCCTTTTTTTTCAAAAAATCCAGAAGTTTGTAACAAAACTAAGATTTCAGCTCATTTTTGACTTAAACCATGATGATTTCTAAAAGTGGAGTATTACGTACACATTGTGTGGGTTGACGCGCGTTTAATAGCCTAACCCCACATGTACAAACCAAGTTTGTAATTCACTAACTTCAATATAATTTTTTTTCTTTGAAATTTCGCAACATCGCACTCAAATCCAGAAGGTTTGTAACAAAAATAAAATTTCCCAGCTCATTTGACTTAAACCATCATGATTTGTAAAAGTGGGGTATACTTACACATTGTTTGTGTTGAGGTGTATAAAGCCTAACCTCCCGACATGTGAAGCAAAGATGTAATTCAATTACCTATTCAAATTGATATTTATTTCACGAAAATTTTGCCATATCGTTTTAAATTCAGAAGTTTGTCACAACTATAATTTGGGCTCATATTGACCCTACAACATTATGATTTGTACAAGTGGGGTATACTTACACATTGTTTTGGTAAGAGGTATGTATATAGTCCCATCCCGACATGACAAGCCATTAGTTGTAATTTCACTAACTTCAATTTAATAGTTTTTTTCCTGCAATTTTGCGCATCGTTTTAAATTCAGTAAGTTTGTCACCAAACTAAAATTTCAGCTCACTTGAGGTAAACCATCATGATATTTGTAAAAGTGGGGTATTACTTACACATTGTTGGGGTTGCAATTGAGGTGGAATAAGCCTATCCTGACACAACAAGCCATGTTGTAAATTCAACCAACTTCAATTTAAAATTTTTCTTTAAAAGTTTAGCACATTGCTTCAAATCCATAAGTTTGTAACAAAACTAAAATTTCAGCTCATTTGTGACTTAAACCATGATGATTTCTAGAAAGTTGGGTAATACGTACACATTGTGTGGGTTGACAACAACGCGTGTAATAGCCTATTCACCAGACATGACAAACCAAGTTGTACTTCACTAACTTCAAATTTAAAATATTTTTCCTTTGAAATGTCGCACATACGCTTCAAATCCAGAAGTTTGTAACAAAAATAAAAATTTCAGCTCATTTGACTTAAAACCTCATGATTTGTAAAAGTGGGGTACATACTTTAACACATTGTTTTGGTTGAGGTGTATATAGCCTATCCCGACATGTCAATCCAAGTTATAATTCATTAAATTCAATTTGAAATATTTATTTGCGAAATTTTGCATATCGTTTTAAATTCAGAAGTTTGTCCGCAAAACTAGAATTTGGGCTCATTGTGACCTAAACCATTATGATTTGTAAAAGTTGGGTATACTTACACATTGTTTTGGTAGAGGTGTATATTAGCCCATCCCGAGATGACATGCCATTAAGTTGTAATTCACATAATTTCAATTTAATATTTTTTTCCCTGCATATTTTGCGCATCGTTTTTAAAATCAGAAATTTGTCACAAAACTAAAATTTCATGCTCATTTGCGGTAAAACGCATCATGATACTATTGTAAAGTGGGTGGGGTATACTTACACATTGTTGGGTTGCACTTGAGGTGGAATAGCCTAATCCCGACACAACAAGCCATGTTGTAATTCACCAACTTCAATTAAAAATTTTTCTTTAAAATTTCGCCACATTGCATCAAATCCAGAAGTTTGTAACAAAACTAAAATTTCAGCTCATATTGACTAAAACCATGATGATTTCTAAAAAACAGTGGGGTATAACCGAACGACATTGTGGCGGGTTGACGCGCGTGTAATTATCCTATCCTAACATGACAAACCCAAGTTGTAATTCCACCTAAACTTCAATTTAATATTTGATCTTTGAAATTTTCGTGCGACATCGCTTCAAATCCAGAAGTTTGGTCACAAAACTAAAATTTCAGCTCATTTGACTGAAACCATCATGATTTGTTTAAAGTGGGGTATACTTGCACATAGTTTGGTTGAGGTGTAAATAGCCTATCCCGACATGCATCAAGCCAAGTTGTAATTCACCTAACTTCAATTTAATATTTATTTCCGAAATTTTGGATATCGTTTTAAATTCAGAAAACTAGAATTTGGGCTCATTTGACTTAAACCATCATGAAATATTTGTAAAAGTGGGGTATACTTACACATTGTTGGTTTGCAATTGAGGTGGAATACCCTATCCCTACAATAAAACAACAAGCCATGTTGTAATTCACCAACCTTCAATTTTAAAACTTTTCTTTAAAATTTCGCACATTGCTTCAAATCCAGAAGTTTGTAACAAAACTAAAATTTCTGCTCATTTGAGTTAAAACCATGATCTGATTTCCCCTAAAAGTGTGGTATAACGTACACATTGCCGGGGTTGACCCGCGTGTAAATAGCCTGAGCCCAACATCGAACAAACGAAACGCAATTTGTAATATCACTAACTTCAATATTAATATTTTTCTATGAAATTTCGCACATCGCTTCAAATCCAGAAGTTTGTAACAAAAATAAAATTTCAGCTCATTTGACTTAAAAACCATCAATGATTTGTAAAAAGTGGGGTATACTTACACATTGTATTTGACATTGAGGTGTATATAGCCTATCCAGACATGTCCAAGCCAAGTTATAAATTCATTAACTTCAATTTAATATTTATTACCGAAAAAATATTTTGTTTGCCCATATCGTTTTAAATTCAGAAGTTTTTGTCTCAAAACTAAGAATTTGGGCTCAATTTGTCTAAACCATTATGATTTGTAAAAGTGGGGTATAACTTACACATTGTTTAGGTAGTAGGTGTATATAGCACCATCCCGACATGACAAGCCATTAATTTGTAATTCACTAGAATTTCAATTTAATATTTCTTTCCTGCAATTTTGCGCATCGTTTTAAAATTCAGAAGTTTGTCACAAAACTAAAATTTTCAGCTCATTTGAGGTAAAACCATCATGATATTTATAAAAAGTGGGGTATACTTACACATTGTTGGGTTGCAATTGAGGTGGAATAGCCTATCCCGACACAAAAAGCCATGTTGTAATTCACCAACTTTCAATTAAAAATTTTTCTTTAAAATTTCGCAAACAATTGCTTCAAATCCAGAAGTTGTTAACAAAACTAAAAATTCATCTCATTATGACTTAAAAACCAAGATGATTTTCTAAAAGTGGGGTATACGTACACATTGTGTGGGTTGACGCGCGTGTAATAGCCTAACCTCAACATTACAAATCCAAGTAGTAATTCACTAACTTCAATTTTTATATTTTTCTTTGAAATATCGCACACATCGCTTCAAATCCAAAAGTTTGTAACAAAAATAAAATTTCAGCCTCATTTGACTTAAACCATCTGGTGATATGGTAAAAGTGGGTGATATAACTTACACATTGTTTGGTTGAGGTGTATATAGCCTAATCCCGACATGTCAAGCCAAGTTGTAATTCATTAACTTCAATTTTATATTTATATCCGAAATTTTGCATATCCGTTTTAAATACAGAAGTTTTGTCACAAAAAACTAGAAATTGGGCTCATTTGACCTAAACCATTATGATTTGTACAAGTGGGGTATACTTACACAATTGTTTGGTAGCGGTGTATATAAGCCATCCTGACAAACAAGGCCATTAGTTGTTATTCAAAACTTCAATTTAATATTTTTTTCTGCAATTTTGCCGCATCGTTTTAAATTCAGCAGTTTTGTCACAAAACAAAAATTATCAGCTCCATTTGAGGTAAACCAACATGATATTTGTAAAAGTTGGGGTAAACTTACACCTTGTTTTGGGTTGCAATTGAGTTGGAATAGCCCTATCCCGACACAACAAGCCATGTTGTAATTCACCAACTTCAATTTAAAATTTTTCTTTAAAATTTCGCACATTGAGCTTCAAATCCAGAAGTATCTAACAAAACTAAAATTTCCAGCTCATTTGACTTAAACCATGATGATTTCAAAAAGTGGTTATACGTACACATTGGTGTGGGTTGAACGCGCTTGTAATAGCCTATCCCAACATGACAAACCAAGTTGTAAATTCCACTAACATCAATATAATATTTTTCTTTGAAATTTCGCACATACGCTTCAAATCCAGAAGTTTGTAAAAAAAATAAATTTCAGCTAATTTGACTGAAACCGGATCATGATTTGTAAAAGTGGGGTAAACTTGCACATTGTTTTGGTGAGGGGAATATAGCCTATCCCGACATGGTCAAGCCAGCAGTTGTAATTCATTAACTTCTATTTAATATTTATTTTCGCGAAATTTTGCATAACGTTTTAAATTCAGAAGTTTGTCACAAAACTAAAATTTGGGCTCATTTGACCTAGAACCATAAAGATTTGTAAAAGTGGGTTATACTTACACAATTGTTTGGTTAGAGGTGTATATAGCCCATCCTCCCAGACATGACAAAGAGCCATTAGTTGTTATTCACTAACTTCAATTTAATATTTTTTTTTCAGCAATTTTGCGCATCGCGTTTTAAATTCAGAAGTTTGTCACAAAACTAAAATTTCAGCTCATTTGAGGTAAACCAAATCATTATATTTTTAAAAGTGGGATAAACTTACACATTGATGGTTGGCAATTGAGGTGGACATAGCCTAACCCGACACAAGAAGCCATGTTGTAATTCACAAACTTCAATTTAAAATTTTTCTTTAAAATTTCGCACATTGTCTTCAAATCCAGAAGTTTCTAACAAAACTAAAATTTCAGATCATTTGACTTAAACCATAGATGATTTCTAAAAATGGGGTATACGTACACATTGTGTGGGTTGACGTGCGTGTAATAGCCCTATCCCAACATGACAAACCCAAGTTGTAATTCACTAAGTTCAATTTAATATTTTTCCCTTGAAATTTCGGACAGCGCTTCAAATCCAGAAGTTTTTTGTAACAAAACTCAAAATTTCAGCTCATTTTGACTTAAACCATCATGATTAGTAAACAGTGGGGTATACTTACACATTGTTTGGTTGAGGTGTATATAGCCCTATCCCGACATGTCATAGCCGAAGTTGTAATTCATTAACTTCAATTTAAAATTTATTTCCGAAATTTTGCATATCGTTTTTAAAATTCAGAAGTTTTCTCACAAAACTAGAATTTGGGCTCATTTGACCTAAACCATTATGATTAGTAAAAGTGTGGTAATACTTACACATTGTTTGGTAGAGGTTAATATAGGCCCATCCTGACATGAACAAGCCATAAGTTGTTAATTCAACTACACTTCAATTTAATAATTTTTTTCTCCAATTTTGCGCATCCGTTTTAAATTCCAGGAAGTTTGTCACAAAACTAAAATTTCACCTCATTCGAGGAAAACCATCATGATATTTGTAAACATTGGGGGTATACTTACGACATTGTTGGGTTGCAATTGAGGTGGAATAGCCAATCCCAACACACAACAAGCCATGTTGAAATTCACTAACTTCGAATTTAAAATTTTTACTTTAAAATTTCGCAAACATTGCTTCAAATCCAGAGGTTTTGTAACAAAACTAAAATTTCAGCTCATTTGAACTTAACACCATGATGAAGTTCACAAAAGTGGGGTATACGTACACATAGTGTGGGTTGGACGTCGCGTGTAATAGCCTATCCCAACATGATCAACCCAAGTAGTAATTCACATAACTTCAATATAATATTTTTCTATGAAATTTCGCACATGCGCTTCACAATCCAGAAGTTTGTAACAAAAATAAAATTTCAGCCTCATTTGGACTTTAAACCATCATGATTTGTTAAAAGTGGGGTTATATACATTACACATTGTTTGGTTGAGGTTGTTGCTAATATAGCCTATCCCGACATGTCAAGCCAGAGTAGTGAAATCTCATTAACATTCAAATTTAATATTTATATTCCGAAATTTTGCATATCAGTTTTTAAAATTTCAGAAGTTTGTCACTAAACTAGAATTTGGGCCTCATTTGACCTAAAACCTATCTATGAATTTGACAAAAGTGGGGTTATACTTACACATTGTTTTGGTAGATGGTGTATAATAAGCCCAATCCTGAACATGACAAGCCATTAGTTGTTAGCTTCACTACACTTCAATTTAATATTTTATATCTTGCAATTTTTATGCGCATCGTTTTTTAAATTCAGAAGTTTTGTCCACAAAACTAAAATTTTCAGCTCATTTGAGTGTGGTTAAACCATCATGGATATTTGTAAAAAGTGGGGTTAAATACTATACACATATGGTGTTGAGAGCTTGCAATTGAGGTGGGAATTAGCCTATCCCGACACAACAAGCCATGTTGTAATTCACCAACTTCAATTTAAAAATTTTTCTTTAAATATATTCGCACTTGTGCCTTCAATAAATCCAGGAGTTTGTAACAAAGAAAACTAAAAATTTCTCCTCAATTTGACTTAAAACCATGATTGATTTCTTAAAAGTGGGTGTATACGTTACACATTGTGTGGGTTTGACGCGCGTGTAAATAGACTATCCCTAACATGACAAACCAAGTTGTAAATTCACTAACTTCAATTTAATCATTTTTCTTTGAAAATTTCGCACATCGTCTTCAAATCCAGAAGTTGATGTAACAAAAATAAAATTTCAGCTCATTTGACTTTTAAAACCATCATGATATTTGTAAAAGTGGGGGTATACTTACACATTGGTTTGGTTGAGGTGTATATAGCCTATCCCGACATGTCAAGCCCAAGTTTGTAAATTCATTAACTTCAATATTAATTATTTTTATTTCCGAAATTTTGCAATATCGTTTTTAAATTCTAGAAGTTTTGGTCACAAAACTAGAATTTGGGCTCATTTGACCTAAAACCTATTATGATTTGTAAAAAGTGGGGTTATACTTAACACATTGTTTGGTAGAGGTGTAATTATAGCCCATTACTTGACATGACAAGCCATTAGTTGTTATTCACTAACTTCAATTTAATATTTTTATCGGCAATTTTGCCGCCATCGTTTGTTAAATTCCAGAAAGTTTGTCACAAAACTAAAATTTCAGCTCATTTGAGGTAAACCATCATTGATATTTGGTAAAAGTGGGGGGTTATACTTACACATTGTTGGGTTGCAATTGAGGGTGGTAATAGCCTATCCCGACACAACAAAGCCCATGTTGTAAACTTCACTAACTCCAAATTTAAAATTTTGCTATTTAAAATTTCGCACATTGCTTCCAATATCCAGAAGTTTGTAACAAAACTAAAATGTCAGCTCAATTTTGTGACTTAAACCATGATGAATTTTCTAAAAGTGGGGTATACGTACACATTGTGTGGGGTTGACGGCGCGTAGTAATAGCCTATCCCAACATGACAAACCACAGTTGTAAATTCACGTAACTTTCAATTTAATCATTTTTACTTTGAAATTTCGCACATCGCTTCAAACTCCAGAAAGTTTGTAACAAATAAATAAAATTTCAGCTCCATTTGGGAACTTAAACCATCATGATTTGTAAAAGTGAGGGGTAAAACTATACACATTGTTGGTTGAGGTGTATAATAGTCCCCCCCTATCCCGACATATGTCAAGCCAATGTATGTAATTCATTAACTTCAATTTAATATTCTATTTCCGAAATTATTTGCATATCTGTTTTTAAATTTCTAGAAGTTTTGTCACCAAAACTAGAATTTGAGGCTCATTTGACCATAGACACCAATTATGATTTGCAAAAGTGGGGTATACTTACACATTGTTTTGGTAGGAGGGTTTGTATATAGCCCATCCTGACATGACTAAGCCATTAGTTGTTTATTCACTAACTTCAATTTAATATTTTTGACTTCTGCAATTTTCTGCGTCATCGTTTTTAAAATTCAGAAGTTTGTCACAAAATCTAAAATGTTCAGCCTCTTTTGAGGTAAAACATCATGATATTATGTAAAAGTGGGGTATACTTACCACATTTGTTTGGGTTGCAATTGAGGTCCTGGCAATAGCCTATCCCGACACAACAATGCCATGTTGTAATTCACCAACTTCAATTCTAAAATTTTTCACTTTAAAATTTCGCACATTGCTTACAAATCCAGGAGTTTATATGTAACAAAACTAAAAATTTCAGCTCATTTGAACTTAAACCATGATGATTTCTACGAAAGTGGGGTATACGTACACATGGTGTGGCGTTGACGCAGCGTCTGTAATCAGCCTATCCCAACATGACGAACTCCAAGTTGTAATTCAACCTAACTGTCAAATTTAAATATTTTCTTACTCTTTGAAATTTCCGCCACGATCGCTTTCAAAAATCCAGTAGTTTGTAACAAAAAATAAAATTTCAGCTCATTTTTGAACTTAAACCATCATGTATTTGTAAAAGTGGTGGTATACTGTACACATTGTTTGGATTGGGAGGTGCTATATAGCCCTATCCCGACATGTCAAGCCAAAAAGTTGCTAAATTTCGTCATTAATACTTCAATTGTTAATTATTTATTTCCGAAATTTTGCATATCGTTTTAAATTCAGGAAGTTTGTCACAAAACTTGAATTTGGGCTCATTTGACCCTAAACCATTTTATGATTTGCAAAAGTTGGGGTTATACTTTACACCATTGTGTTTGGTAGAGGTGTATATAGCCCATCCCTGACATGAAACAAGCCAGTAGTTGTTATTCACTAACTTCAATTTAGATATTTTTATGTTCCTGCAATTTTTGCGCATCGTTTTAAATTCAGAAGTTCTTGTCACAAAACTAAAATTTCAAGCTCTTTTGAGGTAAACCCAATCATGATAGTTGTATAAAAGTTGGGGTATACTCTACAACATTGGGTTGGGTTTGCAATGTTGAGGTGGAATAGCCTATCGCCGAGCAACAATACAAGCCATGTTGGTGAAATTAATCACCAACTTCAATTTATAAAAATTTTTCTTTAAAATTTTCGCACATTCGCTTCAAATCCGAGGAGTTTGTAACTCAAAAACTAAAACTATTTCAGCTCATTTGACTTAAACCCATGATGATTTTCTATAAAAGTGGGGTACTACGTACACATTGTGTGGGTTGACGCCGCGTGTAATAGCCTATCCCAACATGACTATACCAAGTTGTTAATTCAACTAAACTGTCAATTTAATATTTTTTCTTTGGAAATTTCGCCACATCGCTTCAAATCCAGAAGTTTTGTAACAAAAAATAAAATTTCAGCTCATTTGACTTAAACCATCATGATTTGTAAAAGTGGGGTATACTTACACATTGTTTGGTTGAGGTGTATATAGCCTATCCCGACATGTCAAGCCAAGTTGTAATTCATTAACTTCAATTTAATATTTATTTCCGAAATTTTGCATATCGTTTTAACTCAGAAGTTTGTCACAAAACTAGAATTTGGGCTCATTTGACCTAAACCATTATGATTTGCAAAAGTGGGGTATACTTACACATTGTTTGGTAGAGGTGTATATAGCCCATCCTGACATGACAAGCCATTAGTTGTTATTCACTAACTTCAATTTAATATTTTTATCTGCAATTTTGCGCATCGTTTTTAAATTCAGAAGTTTGTCACAAAACTAAAATTTCAGCTCATTTGAGGTAAACCATCATGATATTTGTAAAAGTGGGGTATACTTACACATTGTTGGGTTGCAATTGAGGTGGAATAGCCTATCCCGACACAACAAGCCATGTTGTAATTCACCAACTTCAATTTAAAATTTTTCTTTAAAATTTCGCACATTGCTTCAAATCCAGGAGTTTGTAACAAAACTAAAATTTCAGCTCATTTGACTTAAACCATGATGATTTCTAAAAGTGGGGTATACGTACACATTGTGTGGGTTGACGCGCGTAGTAATAGCCTATCCCAACATGACAAACCAAGTTGTAATTCACTAACTTCAATTTAATATTTTTCTTTTGAAATTTCGCACATCGCTTCAAATCCAGAAGTTTGTAACAAAAATAAAATTTCAGCTCATTTGACTTAAACCATCATGATTTGTAAATGTGGGGTATACTTACACATTGTTTGGTTGAGGTGTATATAGCCTATCCCGACATGTCAAGCCAAGTTGTAATTCATTAACTTCAATTTAATATTTATTTCCGAAATTTGCATATCGTTTTAAATTCAGAAGTTTGTCACAAAACTAGAATTTGGGCTCATTTGACCTAAACCATTATGATTTGCAAAAGTGGGGTATACTTACACATTGTTTGGTAGTGGTGTATTTAGCCCATCCTGACATGACAAGCCATTAGTTGTTATTGACTAACTTCAATTTAATATTTTTATCTGCAATTTTGCGCATCGTTTTAAATTCAGAAGTTTGTCACAAAACTAAAATTTCAGCTCATTTGAGGTAAACCATCATGATATTTGTAAAAGTGGGGTATACTTACACATTGTTGGGTTGCAATTGAGGTGGAATAGCCTATCCCGACACAACAAGCCATGTTGTAATTCACCAACTTCAATTTAAAATTTTTCTTTAAAATTTCGCACATTGCTTCAAATCCAGGGAGTTTGTAACAAAACTAAAATTTCACCTCATTTGACTTAAACCATGATGATTTCTAAAAGTGGGGTATACGTACACATTGTGTGGGTTGACGCGCGTGTAATAGCCTATCCCAACATGACAAACCAAGTTGTAATTCACTAACTTCAATTTAATATTTTTCTTTGAAATTTCGCACATCGCTTCAAATCCAGAAGTTTGTCACAAAAATAAAATTTCAGCTCATTTGACTTAAACCATCATGATTTGTAAAAGTGGGGTATACTTACACATTGTTTGGTTGAGGTGTATATAGCCTATCCCGACATGTCAAGCCAAGTTGTAATTCATTAACTTCAATTTAATATTTATTTCCGAAATTTGCATATCGTTTTAAATTCAGAAGTTTGTCACAAAACTAGAATTTGGGCTCATTTGACCTAAACCATTATGATTTGCAAAAGTGGGGTATACTTACACATTGTTTGGTAGAGGTGTATATAGCCCATCCTGACATGACAAGCCATTAGTTGTTATTCACTAACTTCAATTTAATATTTTTATCTGGCAATTTTGCGCATCGTTTTAAATTCAGAAGTTTGTCACAAAACTAAAATTTCAGCTCATTTGAGGTAAACCATCATGATATTTGTAAAAGTGGGGTATACTTACACATTGTTTGGGTTGCAATTGAGGTGGAATAGCCTATCCCGACACAACAAGCCATGTTGTAATTCACCAACTTCAATTTAAAATTTTTCTTTAAAATTTTCGCACATTGCTTCAAATCCAGGAGTTTGTAACAAAACTAAAATTTCACCTCATTTGACTTAAACCATGATGATTTCTAAAAGTGGGGTATACGTACACATTGTGTGCGTTGTCGCGCGTGTAATAGCCTATCCCAACATGACAAACCAAGTTGTAATTCACTAACTTCAATTTAATATTTTTCTTTGAAATTTCGCACATCGCTTCAAATCCAGAAGTTTGTAACAAAAATAAAATTTCAGCTCATTTGACTTAAACCATCATGATTTGTAAAAGTGGGGTATACTTACACATTGTTTGGTTGAGGTGTATATAGCCTATCCCGACATGTCAAGCCAAGTTGTAATTCATTAACTTCAATTTAATATTTATTTCCGAAATTTTGCATATCGTTTTAAATTCAGAAGTTTGTCACAAAACTAGAATTTGGGCTCATTTGACCTAAACCCTTATGATTTTGCAAAAGTGGGGTATACTTACACATTGTTTGGTAGAGGTGTATATAGCCCATCCTGACATGACAAGCCATTAGTTGTTATTCACTAACTTCAATTTAATATTTTTATCTGCAATTTTGCGCATCGTTTTTAAATTCAGAAGTTTGTCACAAAACTAAAATTTCAGCTCATTTGAGGTAAACCATCATGATATTTGTAAAAGTGGGGTATTACTTACACATTGTTGGGTTGCAATTGAGGTGGAATAGCCTATCCCGACACAACAAGCCATGTTGTAATTCACCAACTTCAATTTAAAATTTTTCTTTAAAATTTCGCACATTGCTTCAAATCCAGGAGTTTGTAACAAAACTAAAATTTCAGCTCATTTGACTTAAAACCATGATGAATTTCTAAAAGTGGGGTATACGTACACATTGTGTGGGTTGACGCGCGTGTAATAGCCTATCCCAACATGACAAACCAAGTTGTAATTCACTAACTTCAATTTAATATTTAGATTTGAAATTTCGCACATCGCTTCAAATCCAGAAGTTTGTAACAAAAATAAAATTTCAGCTCATTTGACTTAAACCATCATGATTTGTAAAAGTGGGGTATACTTACACATTGTTTGGTTGAGGTGTATATAGCCTATCCCGACATGTCAAGCCAAGTTGTTATTCATTAACTTCAATTTAATATTTATTTCCGAAATTTTTGCATATCGTTTTAAATTCAGAAGTTTGTCACAAAACTAGAATTTGGGCTCATTTGACCTAAACCATTATGATTTGCAAAAGTGGGGTATACTTACACATTGTTTGGTAGAGGTGTATATAGCCCATCCTGACATGACAAGCCATTAGTTGTTATTCACTAACTTCAATTTTAATATTTTTTTCTGCAATTTTGCGCATCGTTTTTAAATTCAGAAGTTTGTCACAAAACTAAAATTTCACCTCATTCGAGGTAAACCATCATGATATTTGTAAAAGTGGGGTTATACTTACACATTGTTGGGTTTGCAATTGAGGTGGAATAGCCTATCCCGACACAACAAGCCATGTTGTAATTCACCAACTTCAATTTAAAATTTTTTCTTTAAAATTTCGCAACATTGCTTCAAATCCAGAAGTTTGTAACAAAACTAAAAATTTCACCTCATTTGACTTAAACCATGATGATTTCTAAAAGTGGGGTATCTGTACACATTGTGTGGGTTGACGCGCGTGTAATAGCCTATCCCAACATGACAAAACCAAGTTGTAATTCACTAACTTCAATTTAATATTTTTCTTTGAAATTTCGCACATTCGCTTCAAATCCAGAAGTTTGTAACAAAAATAAAATTTCAGCTCATTTGACTTAAACCATCATGATTTGTAAAAGTGGGGTATACTTACAACATTGTTTGGTTGAGGTGTATTTAGCCTATCCCGACATGTCAAGCCAAGTTGTAATTCATTAACTTCAATTTAATATTTATTTCCGAAATTTTGCATATCGTTTTTAAATTCAGAAGTTTGTCACAAAACTAGAATTTGGGCTCATTTGACCTAAACCATTATGATTTGCAAAAGTGGGGTTATACTTACATCATTGTTTGGTAGAGGTGTATATAGCCCATCCTGACATGACAAGCCATTAGTTGTTATTCACTAACTTCAATTTAATATTTTTATTCTGCAATTTTGCGCATCGTTTTAAATTCAGAAGTTTGTCACAAAACTAAAATTTCAGCTCATTTGAGGTAAACCATCATGATATTTGTAAAAGTGGGGTATACTTACACATTGTTGGGTTGCAATGAGGTGGAATAGCCTATCCCGACACAACAAGCCATGTTGTAATTCACCAACTTCAATTTAAATAACTTCAATTTAATATTTTTCCAAATCCAGAAGTTGTTTGGGTTGACGCGGTTGTAATAGCCTATCCCCACATGACAAACCAAGTTGTAATTCATTAACTTCTATTTAATATTTTTCTTTGAAATTTCGCACATCGCTTCAAATCCAGAAGTTTGTAACAAATGTAAAATTTCAGCTCATTTGACTTAAACCATCATGATTTGTAAAAGTGGGGTATACATTACACATTGTTTGGTTGAGGTGTATATAGCCTATCCAGACATGTCAAGCCAAGTTGTAATTCAATAACTTCAATTTAATATTTATTTCCGAATTTTTGCATATCGTTTTTAAATTCAGAAGTTTGTCACAAAACTTGAATTTGGGCTCATTTGTCCTAAACCATTATGATTTGTAAAAGTGGGGTATACTTACACATTGTTTGGGTAGAGGTGTATATAGCCCATCCGACATGACAAGCCATTAGTTGTTATTCACTAACTTCAATTTAATATTTTTTCTGCAATTTTGCGCATCGTTTTAAATTCAGAAGTTTGTCACAAAACTAAAATTTAAGCTCATTCGAGGTAAACCATGATGATTTGTAAAAGTGGGGTATACTTACACATTGTTTGGGTTGCAATTGAGGTGGAATAGCCTATCCCGACACAAACAAGCCATGTTGTAATTCTCCAACTTCAATTAAAAATTTTTCTTTAAAATTGCGACACATTGCTTTCAAATCCAGAAGTTTGTAACAAAACTAAAATTTCACCCTCATTTGACTTAAACCATGATGATTTCTAAAAGTGGGGTATACGTTACACATTGTGTGGGTTGACGCGCGTGTAATAGCCTATCCAACATGACAAACCAAGTTGTAATTCACTAACTTCAATTTAATATTTTCTTTGAAATTTCGCACATCGCTTCAAATCCAGAAGTTTGTAACAAAAGTAAAATTTCAGCTCATTTGACTTAAACCATCATGATTTGTAAAAAGTGGGGTATACTTACACATTGTTTGGTTGAGGTGTATATAGCCTATCCCGACATGTCAAGCCAAGTTTGTAATTCATTAAACTTCAATTTAATATTTATTTCCGAAATTTTGCATATCGTTTTAAATTCAGAAGTTTGTCACAAAACTAGAATTTGGGCTCATTTGACCTAAACCATTATGATTTGCAAAAGTGGGGTATACTTACACATTGTTTGGTAGAGGTGTATATAGCCCATCCTGACATGACAAGCCATTAGTTGTTATTCACTAACTTCAATTTAATATTTTTATCTGCAATTTTGCGCATCGTTTTAAATTCAGAAGTTTGTCACAAAACTAAAATTTCAGCTCATTTGAGGTAAACCATCATGATATTTGTAAAAGTGGGGTATACTTACACATTGTTGGGTTGCAATTGAGGTGGAATAGCCTATCCCGACACAACAAACCATGTTGTAATTCACCAACTTCAATTAAAAATTTTTCTTTAAAATTGCGCACATTGCTTCAAATCCAGAAGTTTGTAACAAAACTAAAATTTCACCTCATTTGACTTAAACCATGATGATTTCTAAAAGTGGGTATACGTACACATTGTGTGGGTTGACGCGCGTGTAATAGCCTATCCCAACATGACAAACCAAGTTGTAATTCACTAACTTCAATTTAATATTTTTCTTTGAAATTTCGCACATCGCTTCAAATCCAGAAGTTTGTAACAAAAGTAAAATTTCAGCTCATTTGACTTAAACCATCATGATTTGTAAAAGTGGGGTATACTTACACATTGTTTGGTTGAGGTGTATATAGCCTATCCCGACATGTCAAGCCAAGTTGTAATTCATTAACTTCAATTTAATATTTATTTCCGAAATTTTGCATATCGTTTTTAAATTCAGAAGTTTGTCACAAAACTAGAATTTGGGCTCATTTGACCTAAACCATTATGATTTGCAAAAGTGGGGTATACTTACACATTGTTTGGTAGAGGTGTATATAGCCCATCCTGACATGACAAGCCATTAGTTGTTATTCACTAACTTCAATTTAATATTTTTATCTGCAATTTTGCGCATCGTTTTAAATTCAGAAGTTTGTCACAAAACTAAAATTTCAGCTCATTTGAGGTAAACCATCATGATATTTGTAAAAGTGGGGTATACTTACACATTGTTGGGTTGCAATTGAGGTGGAATAGCCTATCCCGACACAACAAGCCATGTTGTAATTCACCAACTTCAATTTAAAATTTTTCTTTAAAATTGCGCACATTGCTTCAAATCCAGAAGTTTGTAACAAAACTAAAATTTCACCTCATTTGACTTAAACCATGATGATTTCTAAAAGTGGGTATACGTACACATTGTGTGGGTTGACGCGCGTGTAATAGCCTATCCCAACATGACAAACCAAGTTGTAATTCACTAACTTCAATTTAATATTTTTCTTTGAAATTTCGCACATCGCTTCAAATCCAGAAGTTTGTAACAAAAATAAAATTTCAGCTCATTTGACTTAAACCATCATGATTTGTAAAAGTGGGGTATACTTACACATTGTTTGGTTGAGGTGTATATAGCCTATCCCGACATGTCAAGCCAAGTTGTAATTCATTAACTTCAATTTAATATTTATTTCCGAAATTTTGCATATCGTTTTAAATTCAGAAGTTTGTCACAAAACTAGAATTTGGGCTCATTTGACCTAAACCATTATGATTTGCAAAAGTGGGGTATACTTACACATTGTTTGGTAGAGGTGTATATAGCCCATCCTGACATGACAAGCCATTAGTTGTTATTCACTAACTTCAATTTAATATTTTTATCTGCAATTTTGCGCATCGTTTTAAATTCAGAAGTTTGTCACAAAACTAAAATTTCAGCTCATTTGAGGTAAACCATCATGATATTTGTAAAAGTGGGGTATACTTACACATTGTTGGGTTGCAATTGAGGTGGAATAGCCTATCCCAACACAACAAGCCATGTTGTAATTCACCAACTTCAATTAAAAATTTTTCTTTAAAATTTCGCACATTGCTTCAAATCCAGGAGTTTGTAACAAAACTAAAATTTCACTCATTTGACTTAAACCATGATGATTTCTAAAAGTGGGTATACGTACACATTGTGTGGGTTGACGCGCGTGTAATAGCCTATCCCAACATGACAAACCAAGTTGTAATTCACTAACTTCAATTTAATATTTTGCTTTGAAATTTCGCACATCGCTTCAAATCCAGAAGTTTGTAACAAAAATAAAATTTCAGCTCATTTGACTTAAACCATCATGAATTGTAAAAGTGGGGTATACTTACACATTGTTTGGTTGAGGTGTATATAGCCTATCCCGACATGTCAAGCCAAGTTGTAATTCATTAACTTCAATTTAATATTTATTTCCGAAATTTTGCATATCGTTTTAAATTCAGAAGTTTGTCACAAAACTAGAATTTGGGCTCATTTGACCTAAACCATTATGATTTGCAAAAGTGGGGTATACTTACACATTGTTTGGTAGAGGTGTATATAGCCCATCCTGACATGACAAGCCATTAGTTGTTATTCACTAACTTCAATTTAATATTTTTATCTGCAATTTTGCGCATCGTTTTAAATTCAGAAGTTTGTCACAAAACTAAAATTTCAGCTCATTTGAGGTAAACCATCATGATATTTGTAAAAGTGGGGTATACTTACACATTGTTGGGTTGCAATTGAGGTGGAATAGCCTATCCCAACACAACAAGCCATGTTGTAATTCACCAACTTCAATTTAAAATTTTTCTTTAAAATTTCGCACATTGCTTCAAATCCAGGAGTTTGTAACAAAACTAAAATTTCACCTCATTTGACTTAAACCATGATGATTTCTAAAAGTGGGGTATACGTACACATTGTGTGGGTTGACGCGCGTGTAATAGCCTATCCCAACATGACAAACCAAGTTGTAATTCACTAACTTCAATTTAATATTTTGCTTTGAAATTTCGCACATCGCTTCAAATCCAGAAGTTTGTAACAAAAATAAAATTTCAGCTCATTTGACTTAAACCATCATGAATTGTAAAAGTGGGGTATACTTACACATTGTTTGGTTGAGGTGTATATAGCCTATCCCGACATGTCAAGCCAAGTTGTAATTCATTAACTTCAATTTAATATTTATTTCCGAAATTTTGCATATCGTTTTAAATTCAGAAGTTTGTCACAAAACTAGAATTTGGGCTCATTTGACCTAAACCATTATGATTTGTAAAAGTGGGGTATACTTACACATTGTTTGGTAGAGGTGTATATAGCCCATCCTGACATGACAAGCCATTAGTTGTTATTCACTAACTTCAATTTAATATTTTTATCTGCAATTTTGCGCATCGTTTTAAATTCAGAAGTTTGTCACAAAACTAAAATTTCAGCTCATTTGAGGTAAACCATCATGATATTTGTAAAAGTGGGGTATACTTACACATTGTTGGGTTGCAATTGAGGTGGAATAGCCTATCCCGACACAACAAGCCATGTTGTAATTCACCAACTTCAATTTAAAATTTTTCTTTAAAATTTCGCACATTGCTTCAAATCCAGGAGTTTGTAACAAAACTAAAATTTCAGCTCATTTGACTTAAACCATGATGATTTCTAAAAGTGGGGTATACGTACACATTGTGTGGGTTGACGCGCGTGTAATAGCCTATCCCAACATGACAAACCAAGTTGTAATTCACTAACTTCAATTTAATATTTTGCTTTGAAATTTCGCACATCGCTTCAAATCCAGAAGTTTGTAACAAAAATAAAATTTCAGCTCATTTGACTTAAACCATCATGATTTGTAAAAGTGGGGTATACTTACACATTGTTTGGTTGAGGTGTATATAGCCTATCCCGACATGTCAAGCCAAGTTGTAATTCATTAACTTCAATTTAATATTTATTTCCGAAATTTTGCATATCGTTTTAAATTCAGAAGTTTCTCACAAAACTAGAATTTGGGCTCATTTGACCTAAACCATTATGATTTGTAAAAGTGGGGTATACTTACACATTGTTTGGTAGAGGTGTATATAGCCCATCCTGACATGACAAGCCATTAGTTGTTATTCACTAACTTCAATTTAATATTTTTTTCTGCAATTTTGCATATCGTTTTAAATTCAGAAGTTTCTCACAAAACTAGAATTTGGGCTCATTTGACCTAAACCATTATGATTTGTAAAAGTGGGGTATACTTACACATTGTTTGGTAGAGGTGTATATAGCCCATCCTGACATGACAAGCCATTAGTTGTTATTCACTAACTTCAATTTAATATTTTTATCTGCAATTTTGCGCATCGTTTTAAATTCAGAAGTTTGTCACAAAACTAAAATTTCAGCTCATTTGAGGTAAACCATCATGATATTTGTAAAAGTGGGGTATACTTACACATTGTTGGGTTGCAATTGAGGTGGAATAGCCTATCCCAACACAACAAGCCATGTTGTAATTCACCAACTTCAATTTAAAATTTTTCTTTAAAATTTCGCACATTGCTTCAAATCCAGGAGTTTGTAACAAAACTAAAATTTCACCTCATTTGACTTAAACCATGATGATTTCTAAAAGTGGGGTATACGTACACATTGTGTGGGTTGACGCGCGTGTAATAGCCTATCCCAACATGACAAACCAAGTTGTTAATTCACTAACTTCAATTTAATATTTTTCTTTGAAATTTCGCACATCGCTTCAAATCCAGAAGTTTGTAACACAAAATAAAATTTCAGCTCATTTGACTTAAACCATCATGATTTGTAAAAGTGGGGTATACTTACACATTGTTTGGTTGAGGTGTATATAGCCTATCCCGACATGTCAAGCCAAGTTGTAAATTCATTAACTTCAATTTAATATTTATTTCCGAAATTTTGCATATCGTTTTAAATTCAGAAGTTTGTCACAAAACTAGAATTTGGGCTCATTTGACCTAAACCATTATGATTTGCAAAAGTGGGGTATACTTACACATTGTTTGGTAGAGGTGTATATAGCCCAATCCTGACATGACAAGCCATTAGTTGTTATTCACTAACTTCAATTTAATATTTTTTATCTGCAATTTTGCGCATCGTTTTTAAATTCAGAAGTTTGTCACAAAACTAAAATTTCAGCTCATTTGAGGTAAACCATCATGATATTTGTAAAAGTGGGGTATACTTACACATTGTTGGGTTGCAATTGAGGTGGAATAGCCTATCCCGACACAACAAGCCATGTTGTAATTCACCAACTTCAATTTAAAATTTTTCTTTAAAATTTCGCACATTGCTTCAAATCCAGGAGTTTGTAACAAAACTAAAATTTCACCTCATTTGACTTAAACCATGATGATTTCTAAAAGTGGGGTATACGTACACATTGTGTGGGTTGACGCGCGTGTAATAGCCTATCCCAACATGACAAACCAAGTTGTAATTCACTAACTTCAATTTAATATTTTGCTTTGAAATTTCGCACATCGCTTCAAATCCAGAAGTTTGTAACAAAAATAAAATTTCAGCTCATTTGACTTAAACCATCATGATTTGTAAAAGTGGGGTATACTTACACATTGTTTGGTTGAGGTGTATATAGCCTATCCCGACATGTCAATCCAAGTTGTAATTCATTAACTTCAATTTAATATTTATTTCCGAAATTTTGCATATCGTTTTAAATTCAGAAGTTTCTCACAAAACTAGAATTTTGGGCTCATTTGACCTAAACCATTATGATTTGCAAAAGTGGGGTATACTTACACATTGTTTGGTAGAGGTGTATATAGCCCATCCTGACATGACAAGCCATTAGTTGTTATTCACTAACTTCAATTTAATATTTTTATCTGCAATTTTGCGCATCGTTTTAAATTCAGAAGTTTGTCACAAAACTAAAATTTCAGCTCATTTGAGGTAAACCATCATGATATTTGTAAAAGTGGGGTATACTTACACATTGTTGGGTTGCAATTGAGGTGGAATAGCCTATCCCGACACAACAAGCCATGTTGTAATTCACCAACTTCAATTTAAAATTTTTCTTTAAAATTTCGCACATTGCTTCAAATCCAGGAGTTTGTAACAAAACTAAAATTTCACCTCATTTGACTTAAACCATGATGATTTCTAAAAGTGGGGTATACGTACACATTGTGTGGGTTGACGCGCGTGTAATAGCCTATCCCAACATGACAAACCAAGTTGTAATTCACTAACTTCAATTTAATATTTTTCTTTTGAAAATTTCGCACATCGCTTCAAATCCAGAAGTTTGTAACAAAAATAAAATTTCAGCTCATTTGACTTAAACCATCATGATTTGTAAAAGTGGGGTATACTTACACATTGTTTGGTTGAGGTGTATATAGCCTATCCCGACATGTCAAGCCAAGTTGTAATTCATTAACTTCAATTTAATATTTATTTCCGAAATTTTGCATATCGTTTTAAATTCAGAAGTTTCTCACAAAACTAGAATTTGGGCTCATTTGACCTAAACCATTATGATTTGTAAAAGTGGGGTATACTTACACATTGTTTGGTAGAGGTGTATATAGCCCATCCTGACATGACAAGCCATTAGTTGTTATTCACTAACTTCAATTTAATATTTTTTTCTGCAATTTTGCGCATCGTTTTAAATTCAGAAGTTTGTCACAAAACTAAAATTTCACCTCATTCGAGGTAAACCATCATGATATTTGTAAAAGTGGGGTATACTTACACATTGTTGGGTTGCAATTGAGGTGGAATAGCCTATCCCGACACAACAAGCCATGTTGTAATTCACCAACTTCAATTTAAAATTTTTCTTTAAAATTTCGCACATTGCTTCAAATCCAGAAGTTTGTAACAAAACTAAAATTTCACCTCATTTGACTTAAACCATGATGATTTCTAAAAGTGGGGTATACGTACACATTGTGTGGGTTGACGCGCGTGTAATAGCCTATCCCAACATGACAAACCAAGTTGTAATTCACTAACTTCAATTTAATATTTTGCTTTGAAATTTCGCACATCGCTTCAAATCCAGAAGTTTGTAACAAAAATAAAATTTCAGCTCATTTGACTTAAACCATCATGATTTGTAAAAGTGGGGTATACTTACACCATTGTTTGGTTGAGGTGTATATAGCCTATCCCGACATGTCAAGCCAAGTTGTAATTCATTAACTTCAATTTTAATATTTATTTCCGAAATTTTGCATATCGTTTTAAATTCAGAAGTTTGTCACAAAACTAGAATTTGGGCTCATTTGACCTAAACCATTATGATTTGCAAAAGTGGGGTATACTTACACATTGTTTGGTAGAGGTGTATATAGCCCATCCTGACATGACAAGCCATTAGTTGTTATTCACTAACTTCAATTTAATATTTTTATCTGCAATTTTGCGCATCGTTTTAAATTCAGAAGTTTGTCACAAAACTAAAATTTCAGCTCATTTGAGGTAAACCATCATGATATTTGTAAAAGTGGGGTATACTTACACATTGTTGGGTTGCAATTGAGGTGGAATAGCCTATCCCGACACAATAGCCTATCCCAACATGACAAACCAAGTTGTAATTCACTAACTTCAATTTAATATTTTGCTTTGAAATTTCGCACATCGCTTCAAATCCAGAAGTTTGTAACAAAAATAAAATTTCAGCTCATTTGACTTAAACCATCATGATTTGTAAAAGTGGGGTATACTTACACATTGTTTGGTTGAGGTGTATATAGCCTATCCCGACATGTCAAGCCAAGTTGTTATTCATTAACTTCAATTTAATATTTTATTTCCGAAAATTTTGCATATCGTTTTAAATTCAGAAGTTTGTCACAAAACTAGAATTTGGGCTCATTTGACCTAAACCATTATGATTTGTAAAAGTGGGGTATACTTACACATTGTTTGGTAGAGGTGTATATAGCCCATCCTGACATGACAAGCCATTAGTTGTTATTCACTAACTTCAATTTAATATTTTTTTCTGCAATTTTGCGCATCGTTTTAAATTCAGAAGTTTGTCACAAAACTAAAATTTCACCTCATTCGAGGTAAACCATCATGATATTTGTAAAAGTGGGGTATACTTACACATTGTTGGGTTGCAATTGAGGTGGAATAGCCTATCCCAACACAACAAGCCATGTTGTAATTCACCAACTTCAATTTAAAATTTTTCTTTAAAATTTCGCACATTGCTTCAAATCCAGAAGTTTGTAACAAAACTAAAATTTCACCTCATTTGACTTAAACCATGATGATTTCTAAAAGTGGGGTATACGTACACATTGTGTGGGTTGACGCGCGTGTAATAGCCTATCCCAACATGACAAACCAAGTTGTAATTCACTAACTTCAATTTAATATTTTTCTTTGAAATTTCGCACATCGCTTCAAATCCAGAAGTTTGTAACAAAAGTAAAATTTCAGCTCATTTGACTTAAACCATCATGATTTGTAAAAGTGGGGTATACTTACACATTGTTTGGTTGAGGTGTATATAGCCTATCCCGACATGTCAAGCCAAGTTGTAATTCATTAACTTCAATTTAATATTTATTTCCAAAATTTTGGAAATCGTTTTAAATTCAGAAGTTTGTCACAAAACTAGAATTTGGGCTCATTTGACCTCAACCATTATGATTTGTAAAAGTGGGCTATACTTACACATTGTTTGGTAGACGTGTATATAGCCCATCCCGACATGACAAAGCCATTAGTTGTAATTCACTAACTTCAATTTAATATTTTTTTCTGCAATTTTGCGCATCGTTTTAAATTCAGAAGTTTGTCACAAAACTAAAATTTCAGCTCATTTGAGGTAAACCATCATGATATTTGTAAAAGTGGGGTATACTTACACATTGTTGGGTTGCAATTGAGGTGGAATAGCCTATCCCAACATGACAAACCAAGTTGTAATTCACTAACTTCAATTTAATATTTTTCTTTGAAATTTCGCACATCGCTTCAAATCCAGAAGTTTGTAACAAAAGTAAAATTTCAGCTCATTTGACTTAAACCATCATGATTTGTAAAAGTGGGGTATACTTACACATTGTTTGGTTGAGGTGTATATAGCCTATCCCGACATGTCAAGCCAAGTTGTAATTCATTAACTTCAATTTAATATTTATTTCCGAAATTTTGCATATCGTTTTAAATTCAGAAGTTTGTCACAAAACTAGAATTTGGGCTCATTTGACCTAAACCATTATGATTTGCAAAAGTGGGGTATACTTACACATTGTTTGGTAGAGGTGTATATAGCCCATCCTGACATGACAAGCCATTAGTTGTTATTCACTAACTTCAATTTAATATTTTTATCTGCAATTTTGCGCATCGTTTTAAATTCAGAAGTTTGTCACAAAACTAAAATTTCAGCTCATTTGAGGTAAACGATCATGATATTTGTAAAAGTGGGGTATACTTACACATTGTTGGGTTGCAATTGAGGTGGAATAGCCTATCCCGACACAACAAGCCATGTTGTAATTCACCAACTTCAATTTAAAATTTTTCTTTAAAATTTCGCACATTGCTTCAAATCCAGGAGTTTGTAACAAAACTAAAATTTCACCTCATTTGACTTAAACCATGATGATTTCTAAAAGTGGGGTATACGTACACATTGTGTGGGTTGACGCGCGTGTAATAGCCTATCCCAACATGACAAACCAAGTTGTAATTCACTAACTTCAATTTAATATTTTTCTTTGAAATTTCGCACATCGCTTCAAATCCAGAAGTTTGTAACAAAAATAAAATTTCAGCTCATTTGACTTAAACCATCATGATTTGTAAAAGTGGGGTATACTTACACATTGTTTGGTTGAGGTGTATATAGCCTATCCCGACATGTCAAGCCAAGTTGTAATTCATTAACTTCAATTTAATATTTATTTCCGAAATTTTGCATATCGTTTTAAATTCAGAAGTTTGTCACAAAACTAGAATTTGGGCTCATTTGACCTAAACCATTATGATTTGCAAAAGTGGGGTATACTTACACATTGTTTGGTAGAGGTGTATATAGCCCATCCTGACATGACAAGCCATTAGTTGTTATTCACTAACTTCAATTTAATATTTTTATCTGCAATTTTGCGCATCGTTTTAAATTCAGAAGTTTGTCACAAAACTAAAATTTCAGCTCATTTGAGGTAAACCATCATGATATTTGTAAAAGTGGGGTATACTTACACATTGTTGGGTTGCAATTGAGGTGGAATAGCCTATCCCGACACAACAAGCCATGTTGTAATTCACCAACTTCAATTTAAAATTTTTCTTTAAAATTTCGCACATTGCTTTCAAATCCAGGAGTTTGTAACAAAACTAAAATTTCACCTCATTTGACTTAAACCATGATGATTTCTAAAAGTGGGTATACGTACACATTGTGTGGGTTGACGCGCGTGTAATAGCCTATCCCAACATGACAAACCAAGTTGTAATTCACTAACTTCAATTTAATATTTTGCTTTGAAATTTCGCACATCGCTTCAAATCCAGAAGTTTGTAACAAAAATAAAATTTTCAGCTCATTTGACTTAAACCATCATGAATTGTAAAAGTGGGGTATACTTACACATTGTTTGGTTGAGGTGTATATAGCCTATCCCGACATGTCAAGCCAAGTTGTAATTCATTAACTTCAATTTAATATTTATTTCCGAAATTTTGCATATCGTTTTAAATTCAGAAGTTTCTCACAAAACTAGAATTTGGGCTCATTTGACCTAAACCATTATGATTTGTAAAAGTGGGGTATACTTACACATTGTTTGGTAGAGGTGTATATAGCCCATCCTGACATGACAAGCCATTAGTTGTTATTCACTAACTTCAATTTAATATTTTTTTCTGCAATTTTGCGCATCGTTTTAAATTCAGAAGTTTGTCACAAAACTAAAATTTCACCTCATTCGAGGTAAACCATCATGATATTTGTAAAAGTGGGGTATACTTGCACATTGTTGGGTTGCAATTGAGGTGGAATAGCCTATCCCGACACAACAAGCCATGTTGTAATTCACCAACTTCAATTTAAAATTTTTCTTTAAAATTTCGCACATTGCTTCAAATCCAGAAGTTTGTAACAAAACTAAAATTTCACCTCATTTGACTTAAACCATGATGATTTCTAAAAGTGGGGTATACGTACACATTGTGTGGGTTGACGCGCGTGTAATAGCCTATCCCAACATGATCAAACCAAGTTGTAATTCACTAACTTCAATTTAATATTTTTCTTTGAAATTTCGCACATCGCTTCAAATCCCAGAAGTTTGTAACAAAAATAAAATTTCAGCTCATTTGACTTAAACCATCATGATTTGTAAAAGTGGGGTATACTTACACATTGTTTGGTTGAGGTGTATATAGCCTATCCCGACATGTCAAGCCAAGTTGTAATTCATTAACTTCAATTTAATATTTATTTCCGAAATTTTGCATATCGTTTTAAATTCAGAAGTTTGTGTCACAAAACAAACTAGAAGCTCATTTGACAAAACCATTATGATTTGTAGTGGGGTATACTTAGCCCATTGTTTGGTAGAGGTATATAGCCCATCCTGACATGACAAGCCATTAGTTGTTATTCACTAACTTCAATTTAATATTTTTATCTGCAATTTTGCGCATCGTTTTAAATTCAGAAGTTTGTCACAAAACTAAAATTTCAGCTCATTTGAGGTAAACCATCATGATATTTGTAAAAGTGGGGTATACTTACACATTGTTGGGTTGCAATTGAGGTGGAATAGCCTATCCCGACACAACAAGCCATGTTGTAATTCACCAAACTTCAATTAAATTTTCTTTAAAATTTCGCACATTGCTTTCAAATCCAGGAGTTTGTAACAAAACTAAAATTTTCACCTCATTTGACCTTAAACCATGATGATTTCTAAAAGTGGGGTATACGTACACATTGTGTGGGTTGACGCGCGTTGTAATAGCTACTCCCAACATGACAAAACCAAGTTGTAATTCACTAACTTCAATTTAATATTTTTCTTTGAAATTTCGCACATCGCTTCAAATCCAGAAGTTTGTAACAAAAATAAAATTTCAGCTCATTTGACTTAAACATCATGATTTGTAAAAGTGGGGTATACTTACACATTGTTTGGTTGAGGTTGTATATAGCCTATCCCGACATGTCAAGCCAAGTTGTAATTCATTAACTTCAATTTAATATTTATTTCCGAAATTTTGCATATCGTTTTAAATTTCAGAAGTTTCTCACAAAACTAGAATTTTTGGGCTCATTTGACCTAAACCATTATGATTTGTAAAAAGTGGGGTATACTTACACATTGTTTGGTAGAGGTGTATATAGCCCATCCTGACATGACAAGCCATTAGTTGTTATTCACTAACTTCAATTTAATATTTTTTTCTGCAATTTTGCGCATCGTTTTTAAATTCAGAAGTTTGTCACAAACTAAAATTTCACCTCATTCGAGGTAAACCATCATGATATTTGTAAAAAGTGGGGTATACTTACACATTGTTGGTTGCAATTGAGGTGGAATAGCCTATCCCGACACAACAAGCCAATGTTGTAATTCACCAACTTCAATTAAAAATTTTTCTTTAAAATTTCGCACATTGCTTCAAATCCAGAAGTTTGTAACAAAACTAAAATTTCAGCTCATTTGACTTAAACCATGATGATTTCTAAAAGTGGGGTATACGTACACATTGTGTGGGTTGACGCGCGTGTAATAGCCTATCCCAACATGACAAACCAAGTTGTAATTCACTAACTTCAATTTAATATTTTTCTTTGAAATTTCGCACATCGCTTCAAATCCAGAAGTTTGTAACAAAAAATAAAATTTCAGCTCATTTGACTTAAACCATCATGATTTGTAAAAGTGGGGTATACTTACACATTGTTTGGTTGAGGTGTATATAGCCTATCCCGACATGTCAAGCCAAGTTGTAATTCATTAACTTCAATTTAATATTTATTTCCGAAATTTTGCATATCGTTTTAAATTCAGAAGTTTGTCACAAAACTAGAATTTGGGCTCATTTGACCTAAACCATTATGATTTGCAAAAGTGGGGGTATACTTACACATTGTTTGGTAGAGGTGTATATAGCCCATCCTGACATGACAAGCCATTAGTTGTTATTCACTAACTTCAATTTAATATTTTTATCTGCAATTTTGCGCATCGTTTTAAATTCAGAAGTTTGTCACAAAACTAAAATTTCAGCTCATTTGAGGTAAACCATCATGATATTTGTAAAAGTGGGGTATACTTACACATTGTTGGGTTGCAATTGAGGTGGAATAGCCTATCCCGACACAACAAGCCATGTTGTAATTCACCAACTTCAATTTAAAATTTTTCTTTAAAATTTCGCACATTGCTTCAAATCCAGGAGTTTGTAACAAAAACTAAAATTTCACCTCATTTGACTTAAACCATGATGATTTCTAAAAGTGGGGTATACGTACACATTGTGTGGGTTGACGCGCGTGTAATAGCCTATCCCAACATGACAAACCAAGTTGTAATTCACTAACTTCAATTTAATATTTTTCTTTGAAATTTCGCACATCGCTTCAAATCCAGAAGTTTGTAACAAAAATAAAATTTCAGCTCATTTGACTTAAACCATCATGATTTGTAAAAGTGGGGTATACTTACACATTGCTTGGTTGAGGTGTATATAGCCTATCCCGACATGTCAAGCCAAGTTGTAATTCATTAACTTCAATTTAATATTTATTTCCCAAATTTTGCATATCGTTTTAAATTCAGAAGTTTGTCACAAAACTAGAATTTGGGCTCATTTGACCTAAACCATTATGATTTGCAAAAGTGGGGTATACTTACACATTGTTTGGTAGAGGTGTATATAGCCCATCCTGACATGACAAGCCATTAGTTGTTATTCACTAACTTCAATTTAATATTTTTATCTGCAATTTTGCGCATCGTTTTAAATTCAGAAGTTTGTCACAAAACTAAAATTTCAGCTCATTTGAGGTAAACCATCATGATATTTGTAAAAGTGGGGTATACTTACACATTGTTGGGTTGCAATTGAGGTGGAATAGCCTATCCCGACACAACAAGCCATGTTGTAATTCACCAACTTCAATTTAAAATTTTTCTTTAAAATTTCGCACATTGCTTCAAATCCAGGAGTTTGTAACAAAACTAAAATTTCACCTCATTTGACTTAAACCATGATGATTTCTAAAAGTGGGGTATACGTACACATTGTGTGGGTTGACGCGCGTGTAATAGCCTATCCCAACATGACAAACCAAGTTGTAATTCACTAACTTCAATTTAATATTTTGCTTTGAAATTTCGCACATCGCTTCAAATCCAGAAGTTTGTAACAAAAATAAAATTTCAGCTCATTTGACTTAAACCATCATGATTTGTAAAAGTGGGGTATACTTACACATTGTTTGGTTGAGGTGTATATAGCCTATCCGGACATGTCAAGCCAAGTTGTAATTCATTAACTTCAATTTAATATTTATTTCCGAAATTTTGCATATCGTTTTAAATTCAGAAGTTTCTCACAAAACTAGAATTTGGGCTCATTTGACCTAAACCATTATGATTTGTAAAAGTGGGGTATACTTACACATTGTTTGGTAGAGGTGTATATAGCCCATCCTGACATGACAAGCCATTAGTTGTTATTCACTAACTTCAATTTAATCTTTTTTTCTGCAATTTTGCGCATCGTTTTAAATTCAGAAGTTTGTCACAAAACTAAAATTTCACCTCATTCGAGGTAAACCATCATGATATTTGTAAAAAGTGGGGTATACTTACACATTGTTGGGTTGCAATTGAGGTGGAATAGCCTATCCCGACACAACAAGCCATGTTGTAATTCACCAACTTCAATTTAAAATTTTTCTTTAAAATTTCGCACATTGCTTCAAATCCAGAAGTTTGTAACAAAACTAAAATTTCAGCTCATTTGACTTAAACCATGATGATTTCTAAAAGTGGGGTATACGTACACATTGTGTGGGTTGACGCGCGTGTAATAGCCTATCCCAACATGACAAACCAAGTTGTAATTCACTAACTTCAATTTAATATTTTTCTTTGAAATTTCGCACATCGCTTCAAATCCAGAAGTTTGTAACAAAAATAAAATTTCAGCTCATTTGACTTAAACCATCATGATTTGTAAAAGTGGGGTATACTTACACATTGTTTGGTTGAGGTGTATATAGCCTATCCCGACATGTCAAGCCAAGTTGTAATTCATTAACTTCAATTTAATATTTATTTCCGAAATTTTGCATATCGTTTTAAATTCAGAAGTTTGTCACAAAACTAGAATTTGGGCTCATTTGACCTAAACCATTATGATTTGCAAAAGTGGGGTATACTTACACATTGTTTGGTAGAGGTGTATATAGCCCATCCTGACATGACAAGCCATTAGTTGTTATTCACTAACTTCAATTTAATATTTTTATCTGCAATTTTGCGCATCGTTTTAAATTCAGAAGTTTGTCACAAAACTAAAATTTCAGCTCATTTGAGGTAAACCATCATGATATTTGTAAAAGTGGGGTATACTTACACATTGTTGGGTTGCAATTGAGGTGGAATAGCCTATCCCGACACAACAAGCCATGTTGTAATTCACCAACTTCAATTTAAAATTTTTCTTTAAAATTTCGCACATTGCTTCAAATCCAGGAGTTTGTAACAAAACTAAAATTTCACCTCATTTGACTTAAACCATGATGATTTCTAAAAGTGGGGTATACGTACACATTGTGTGGGTTGACGCGCGTGTAATAGCCTATCCCAACATGACAAACCAAGTTGTAATTCACTAACTTCAATTTAATATTTTTCTTTGAAATTTCGCACATCGCTTCAAATCCAGAAGTTTGTAACAAAAATAAAATTTCAGCTCATTTGACTTAAACCATCATGATTTGTAAAAGTGGGGTATACTTACACATTGTTTGGTTGAGGTGTATATAGCCTATCCCGACATGTCAAGCCAAGTTGTAATTCATTAACTTCAATTTAATATTTATTTCCGAAATTTTGCATATCGTTTTAAATTCAGAATTTTGTCACAAAACTAGAATTTGGGCTCATTTGACCTAAACCATTATGATTTGTAAAAGTGGGGTATACTTACACATTGTTTGGTAGAGGTGTATATAGCCCATCCTGACATGACAAGCCATTAGTTGTTATTCACTAACTTCAATTTAATATTTTTTTCTGCAATTTTGCGCATCGTTTTAAATTCAGAAGTTTGTCACAAAACTAAAATTTCAGCTCATTTGAGGTAAACCATCATGATATTTGTAAAAGTGGGGTATACTTACACATTGTTGGGTTGCAATTGAGGTGGAATAGCCTATCCCGACACAACAAGCCATGTTGTAATTCACCAACTTCAATTTAAAATTTTTCTTTAAAATTTCGCACATTGCTTCAAATCCAGGAGTTTGTAACAAAACTAAAATTTCACCTCATTTGACTTAAACCATGATGATTTCTAAAAGTGGGGTATACGTACACATTGTGTGGGTTGACGCGCGTGTAATAGCCTATCCCAACATGACAAACCAAGTTGTAATTCACTAACTTCAATTTAATATTTTGCTTTGAAATTTCGCACATCGCTTCAAATCCAGAAGTTTGTAACAAAAATAAAATTTCAGCTCATTTGACTTAAACCATCATGATTTGTAAAAGTGGGGTATACTTACACATTGTTTGGTTGAGGTGTATATAGCCTATCCCGACATGTCAAGCCAAGTTGTAATTCATTAACTTCAATTTAATATTTATTTCCGAAATTTTGCATATCGTTTTAAATTCAGAAGTTTGTCACAAAACTAGAATTTGGGCTCATTTGACCTAAACCATTATGATTTGTAAAAGTGGGGTATACTTACACATTGTTTGGTAGAGGTGTATATAGCCCATCCTGACATGACAAGCCATTAGTTGTTATTCACTAACTTCAATTTAATATTTTTTTCTGCAATTTTGCGCATCGTTTTAAATTCAGAAGTTTGTCACAAAACTAAAATTTCACCTCATTCGAGGTAAACCATCATGATATTTGTAAAAGTGGGGTATACTTACACATTGTTGGGTTGCAATTGAGGTGGAATAGCCTATCCCGACACAACAAGCCATGTTGTAATTCACCAACTTCAATTTAAAATTTTTCTTTAAAATTTCGCACATTGCTTCAAATCCAGGAGTTTGTAACAAAACTAAAATTTCAGCTCATTTGACTTAAACCATGATGATTTCTAAAAGTGGGGTATACGTACACATTGTGTGGGTTGACGCGCGTGTAATAGCCTATCCCAACATGACAAACCAAGTTGTAATTCACTAACTTCAATTTAATATTTTTTCTTTGAAATTTCGCACATCGCTTCAAATCCAGAAGTTTGTAACAAAAATAAAATTTCAGCTCATTTGACTTAAACCATCATGATTTGTAAAAGTGGGGTATACTTACACATTGTTTGGTTGAGGTGTATATAGCCTATCCCGACATGTCAAGCCAAGTTGTAATTCATTAACTTCAATTTAATATTTATTTCCGAAATTTTGCATATCGTTTTAAATTCAGAAGTTTGTCACAAAACTAGAATTTGGGCTCATTTGACCTAAACCATTATGATTTGTAAAAGTGGGGTATACTTACACATTGTTTGGTAGAGGTGTATATAGCCCATCCTGACATGACAAGCCATTAGTTGTTATTCACTAACTTCAATTTAATATTTTTTTCTGCAATTTTGCGCATCGTTTTAAATTCAGAAGTTTGTCACAAAACTAAAATTTCACCTCATTCGAGGTAAACCATCATGATATTTGTAAAAGTGGGGTATACTTACACATTGTTGGGTTGCAATTGAGGTGGAATAGCCTATCCCGACACAACAAGCCATGTTGTAATTCACCAACTTCAATTTAAAATTTTTCTTTAAAATTTCGCACATTGCTTCAAATCCAGAAGTTTGTAACAAAACTAAAATTTCAGCTCATTTGACTTAAACCATGATGATTTCTAAAAGTGGGGTATACGTACACATTGTGTGGGTTGACGCGCGTGTAATAGCCTATCCCAACATGACAAACCAAGTTGTAATTCACTAACTTCAATTTAATATTTTTCTTTGAAATTTCGCACATCGCTTCAAATCCAGAAGTTTGTAACAAAAATAAATTTCAGCTCATTTGACTTAAACCACCATGATTTGTAAAAGTGGGGTATACTTACACATTGTTTGGTTGAGGTGTATATAGCCTATCCCGACATGTCAAGCCAAGTTGTAATTCATTAACTTCAATTTAATATTTATTTCCGAAATTTTGCATATCGTTTTAAATTCAGAAGTTTGTCACAAAACTAGAATTTGGGCTCATTTGACCTAAACCATTATGATTTGTAAAAGTGGGGTATACTTACACATTGTTTGGTAGAGGTGTATATAGCCCATCCTGACATGACAAGCCATTAGTTGTTATTCACTAACTTCAATTTAATATTTTTTTCTGCAATTTTGCGCATCGTTTTAAATTCAGAAGTTTGTCACAAAACTAAAATTTCAGCTCATTTGAGGTAAACCATCATGATATTTGTAAAAGTGGGGTATACTTACACATTGTTGGGTTGCAATTGAGGTGGAATAGCCTATCCCGACACAACAAGCCATGTTGTAATTCACCAACTTCAATTTAAAATTTTTCTTTAAAATTTCGCACATTGCTTCAAATCCAGGAGTTTGTAACAAAACTAAAATTTCACCTCATTTGACTTAAACCATGATGATTTCTAAAAGTGGGGTATACGTACACATTTTGTGGGTTGACGCGCGTGTAATAGCCTATCCCAACATGACAAACCAAGTTGTAATTCACTAACTTCAATTTAATATTTTGCTTTGAAATTTCGCACATCGCTTCAAATCCAGAAGTTTGTAACAAAAATAAAATTTCAGCTCATTTGACTTAAACCATCATGATTTGTAAAAGTGGGGTATACTTACACATTGTTTGGTTGAGGTGTATATAGCCTATCCCGACATGTCAAGCCAAGTTGTAATTCATTAACTTCAATTTAATATTTATTTCCGAAATTTTGCATATCGTTTTAAATTCAGAAGTTTGTCACAAAACTAGAATTTGGGCTCATTTGACCTAAACCATCATGATTTGTAAAAGTGGGGTATACTTACACATTGTTTGGTTGAGGTGTATATAGCCTATCCCGACATGTCAAGCCAAGTTGTAATTCATTAACTTCAATTTAATATTTATTTCCGAAATTTTGCATATCGTTTTAAATTCAGAAGTTTGTCACAAAACTAGAATTTGGGCTCATTTGACCTAAACCATTATGATTTGCAAAAGTGGGGTATACTTACACATTGTTTGGTAGAGGTGTATATAGCCCATCCTGAGATGACAAGCCATTAGTTGTTATTCACTAACTTCAATTTAATATTTTTATCTGCAATTTTGCGCATCGTTTTAAATTCAGAAGTTTGTCACAAAACTAAAATTTCAGCTCATTTGAGGTAAACCATCATGATATTTGTAAAAGTGGGGTATACTTACACATTGTTGGGTTGCAATTGAGGTGGAATAGCCTATCCCGACACAACAAGCCATGTTGTAATTCACCAACTTCAATTTAAAATTTTTCTTTAAAATTTCGCACATTGCTTCAAATCCAGAAGTTTGTAACAAAACTAAAATTTCAGCTCATTTGACTTAAACCATGATGATTTCTAAAAGTGGGGTATACGTACACATTGTGTGGGTTGACGCGCGTGTAATAGCCTATCCCAACATGACAAACCAAGTTGTAATTCACTAACTTCAATTTAATATTTTTCTTTGGAATTTCGCACATCGCTTCAAATCCAGAAGTTTGTAACAAAAATAAAATTTCAGCTCATTTGACTTAAACCATCATGATTTGTAAAAGTGGGGTATACTTACACATTGTTTGGTTGAGGTGTATATAGCCTATCCCGACATGTCAAGCCAAGTTGTAATTCATTAACTTCAATTTAATATTTATTTCCGAAATTTTGCATATCGTTTTAAATTCAGAAAACTAGAATTTGGGCTCATTTGACTTAAACCATCATGATATTTGTAAAAGTGGGGTATACTTACACATTGTTGGGTTGCAATTGAGGTGGAATAGCCTATCCCGACACAACAAGCCATGTTGTAATTCACCAACTTCAATTTAAAATTTTTCTTTAAAATTTCGCACATTGCTTCAAATCCAGAAGTTTGTAAAAAAACTAAAATTTCAGCTCATTTGAGTTAAACCATGATGATTTCTAAAAGTGGGGTATACGTACACATTGTTTGGGTTGACCCGCGTGTAATAGCCTATCCGAACATGACAAACCAAGTTGTAATTCACTAACTTCAATTTAATATTTTTCTTTGAAATTTCGCACATCGCTTCAAATCCAGAAGTTTGTAACAAAAATAAAATTTCAGCTCATTTGACTTAAACCATCATGATTTGTAAAAGTGGGGTATACTTACACATTGTTTGGTTGAGGTGTATATAGCCTATCCCGACATGTCAAGCCAAGTTGTAATTCATTAACTTCAATTTAATATTTATTTCCGAAATTTTGCATATCGTTTTAAATTCAGAAGTTTGTCACAAAACTAGAATTTGGGCTCATTTGACCTAAACCATTATGATTTGCAAAAGTGGGGTATACTTACACATTGTTTGGTAGAGGTGTATATAGCCCATCCTGACATGACAAGCCATTAGTTGTTATTCACTAACTTCAATTTAATATTTTTATTATTTTTACTATTATCCTTACTATTAATCCTAAAATTTGTCGTATCTATAATACTGAACTTTACAGCTAAACTAAACCGGCCAAGAAAACACTAATCTTAGAAGAAGGGGGGAAACATGTCAGTGAGGGTGATGGAAACTAGTGTTAATGACAGATCTCAAGTGACCAGAACAGAAAAAGTCATTTTTCTCGTCTCTCACAACAAATTACGCATCGAAACAACTTCGAGCCATTCAAGGTAATGCTAATCATTAGTATGATCGAAAAATAGTCGAGATATTTTTTTTCAAATGTGCAAATTTTGGGTAGGTCGATCGAGTGGATAAGGACTTTTCGTCGTTAGAGCAGTTTAAAGGCTGTCATTATCGGTTAAAATGTTCGAAAATGTTTTATTTTGTAATGTATTGTCCATTTCTATTCATTCGAAGCATTAGTTTGCACAAATACTCGCGCTGAATGGCTTGTTCCATTGTGGTCACTTGAGCTTTTGCCCGGTTGAGCCGCCATATTGGATTCCCCGCGATGGGGACGTCCTGCGAGGCGAGTCAGCAATCTATGCTCTCCTAGATCTATGTTGTACGTTCTTTATATGTGCGTCCACAGTCTCACAAACCGCACTTACGTTACTTCATGCGATTTATCACTCGCGTATCGGCTCCAATGCACAATAGGGACAGTTCCACATAAATTTTAACCAGTACGAGTTGATTCTATCGAGGTAAGTAGACGAACGTAAAGATCTTCAGCATCTCTTACACTTCTGGGCATTATTAGTCCGTCCTCTTCCATTATTATACTTGCTAGCTCCTGAAATTCGGGAGAGCAACTCCATACAGATTCACAGGTAATAAAATGACTCTACTATATCCGTCAATCGCTCCATGTATGGCAAAACCAAAGGGTTTTAGCTTGTCGTAGCCATCTATGTGCCAAATATCATTGGGGCCTCGGGCTACGTATGCTCTACGTTGAAATCTCTTTCTCGAACGTTGTTGAACACCTTCCGGATCTAGTGCAGCGATTGTTTTACGAACCGTTTCTCTTGACACCACAAGTTTGTATTTGCTCCGCAGCCTTTGGTGCATTTGCCTGTACCCAACATCACTAGCACTCCCTTTCAATTCTCTGTCTATCACATCAACAACTTCAGCTATGTCCGAATGATTTATTCTTCTGTAACATTGGTGAGAAGATAAAATGCGCTTGAGGTGGCCGCAAAGATACTTGTATGCCATGGTACATTAACAAAAATGCTAAAATTTCTTTATAAGAAAATCCAAGTTCAAAGTAACTCACAATCAATATCTCGCGATCTTGACAGTTTGATGTCAAAGCTGGTAAGTAGAAAGTCGCCATACCTTTGCACCCGAAAGGAGAAGCCAAGCTAACAGAGTCGCCTCATATAACACTTAACAGTGTCACTGAACTCATTTTAACACAGTATAGCTACTCGTTGTCAAGCTCTGCCGTCTTTGAATGAATCACAGAGCAGCTGGTATAGAGCCATGACACAGAATAAAAAATAAACTATATTTTTATTCTTTAGCCACGAGTAGGAAAATTTTGTTCTGAGAGTCAAAGTTTCCACGTATAAGTCGAAATTTCGAGTTATAAGTTGAAATTTCGAGTTATAAGTCGAAATTTCGAGTTATTGTTCGCTTAAAGATAAAGAAACTAATGAGCCGAAAAAGTAGAATAAAAATTAATAGAAGTAGAAAATGAAGTCTTTCATTAAATATATTTCAAAAATATATATAATATAGCATGTCCCCTCAGAGCCACGGTAGTATCAGCTTCAGCGTTTGAGATTCGATTAAGGCAGAATAATGTCGGACCTTGTACTAGTTGTTGAAAAGATCCGACAGGCAAAGTCGAAATAAACTGTATTGCGCACGCGTTCTGTCAATGTCGGACCTATAGCCGGAGAACAACAAGGTCCGGTGTCGGACCTATAACCTATAACGTGTGTCAAAATAACTCCACTAATCTTACTCTAACGTTGGAGTTATTTCAACTCCCTTGATGGAGTTAAAATAACTCGACATGGAGTAAAATGAAAGGTAACTCCTCAGTTGGAGTTAAATTAACTCCGTTATTGGAGTCAAAATACTCTGAAATTTTTACTCTACCAAAAGGAGTTATTTTTACTCCCTTGATGGAGTTAAAATAACTCCTTGAAATTAACAGTGTGTGAGACGTCACAAAAGGCTATGAGACACTAGCCTGCGATGTGAAACATTCCGGAACGCTGTGACACGTTACGCGCTACATTATTTGTGAGACGTTACGCTACATTGTGAATCATATAAACTGCATGGTGAGATGTTACAAAATGCTGTAAGATGTTATGTTGCGTTATGAGTAGTTACGCTATGTTGTGCAATCTTAAATTATTCTCAGATGTGTTACATGATACGTGAAACGTTACTTCCCATTTAATAGAACATGAAAATAATAAGTATACTAATTTAAAAAGTCTCAGTAGAAAATAATTTTCACTATTATCCTCAATAATTATTATCTTTATGCTCCTTTTAACAAACCCCGTGAAGTTAGCTGCCAATTCGCCAGCTGCCAATTCACTGCCAATTAAGATAGCTGCCAATTCAGTTTCGCGATGACGCTTCCTGGGGGCTTATGTGCCGTGTAAGACATCACCAGCTACGTCACAAGTGAGACGAGAATGTATAAGGTGTAAGCTTATATAGGTGTAGTGTGTCGAATGTATAAACGACTTACGTTGATCGGGCTAGTATGTCGACAGGGTCGAAGATGTTCACTACAATGTCGACACGTCGACAGGTTCGAAGATGTTCACTACGATGTCGACACGTCGACAGGTTCGAAGTGTTCACTACGATGTCGACACGTCGACAGGTTCGAAGTGTTCACTAGGATGTCGACACGTCGACAGTTTCGAAGATGTTCACTACGAAGTCGACACGTCGACATTTCGCAGATGTTCATGCACTACGACGACGTCACTACTACCATGACAAATATTGTGTTAGGTCTGCAATGTCTGCAATTCTTAAGGCTAGTTTCCACTCAGGAAAATCTTCCGCAGGATAGGAACGGACAGGAAAGTTTCCTTTGTGTTAAAGTCATTAGTTACGACCGAGAGCTCACAAGACAAAGAAAACTTCCCTGTCCGTTCCGGTCCTGCGGAAGATTTTCCTTAGTGGAAACTAGCCTTAACGGGTTTGACGGAAAAAATCTGTTTACTTATTACAAGAAAAAACTATAAGTCGTGTTTTAGTGGGGTTTTTTCTTTAAGTGTGTTTTAGGTTCACCCTTTCACACTGCTAAGCTTAGCTGTTCTTTTTTTCTTTTCGGCTGTTTTGAGTGTTAGTATTAAAGTGCCGAGCTTTACGGTTATTGAAAATTTGAAATGAATTGCCTATTTTTATAAATTTTATCAAGGCAACGAACTGGCTATCACTTAATGTAATTCTTAACATTTATTGAATGCTACAGGAAATCCAAAAATATTATGTATTTTAAAAAGTCTATAAGCAAGTATACATTTTTGTAGCTACTGCAGGTTCTACCATATCATTTCATTATTATTATAGAATTAGATTCACTTTAAAGACTCTTTAAATGTTTTAGGTTTTTAGAATTATTTGTAAATACTATTAATGTATATATTAACTCATACTTGTAATAATTTTTATGTCACGTTCACGTTTTTACGAGCTTTTCTTTAGCTCTTTGGTGATACGTGGGTAAATAAATTATTATTATTATTATTAATTATTATTATTACAGTCCGTAAATAAAGACTGATTTGACGGTTGTTCAACTTCTGAATGCCATCATACTGTTCCAAACCATTATAACTTTCTTCATGTTTATCACTAAAAAAAAACTTTCGCTCCAATATACTTTTTATGTTTCTACAGACTACGATATATTAACTGAACTGTAGTTCGATCTAAATCTCAAAACTGTCTAAGCAAAACCGTACTTTGGTTTAACAATTAAAGCTTTGGCTTATTAACGTAAAGGGAACAAGGTAAACGTCGGAAGAAAACCAGAATATTATATTGTAGTATAAATTAAATTACTTTTAAGATGACTTTTGAAAACATTTTACACAGTTTTATGTTGGTGGCCGCGGTAGTATGGAAGCTACATTGGCGCAGAGGGATAGTCGTCAGCCTTAACCAAAGTGAAGTTAAGTCCGGCAGGTATTAGGACAGCACTTGGATGGGTGACCACCTCCAAATATGAGGTAATACAGCATCAAGGGCGACACTCCAATTAATGGGGTAAAACATTTTACTCTATTTAAGTGCTATATTACCCCAAATTTAAGGGCACCTATTGCCCTTCATTTGGGGGTAATTTTTACTCCTTATTTAGTTTAATTTAATCGAACTTCTGTCCGAAAACAACGGGGCGTTCTGGAGACAACTATTTACCCTTAATTTTCGGAGTAATTTTTACTCCCTGAATTTTACTGTGTGCGCATGCTCTTACGCTGTATACTTAAAATATCTCTCCTGCAATCAGAGAGTATATCCATGAGTTCGATTCCCATCAATTAAAGGACCCAGATAAATTTTCTGCTTAAACAGCTTGAGAGAATGTACATTCTATGTTTTTTAAGCCATAGCTTCTGATAATCCTGTAAGATACAATGTATATACTGTCGCGCTATGAATTGTTGTTAAATCAACACTGCTGAAACGGTGTCAATTGTTGACCTTAGCATAAAAGTAGAATTAGTTCCTATATGTATATAATTATAGAATGCATAACTTCCCATAGGCATAGCCATGCATAACTTCCCATGTATCCATGCATAACTTCCCATAGACGTGCATGCATGTGTAGCCATTACCATATATGGATATACGGATGGCCAACCAAGGGCAACATGTAAATATAAAAGAAGTAAGAAAATGTGAAATAAACAGAGTTCTGACTGAACGTCTTGGCGTGTGTTTGTTGGCGGAACTCGGCACGTTACAAATCTGGTGGCAGCGGTAAACCATGTCTAGTGCTATATTGCTCGGAAAGTTTGACAGTGGAGATTTGGGCGCATGGCTTCGTGAATTCGACGCGTGCTCAGCGGCGAACGGATGGAAGGTCACCGACGACACCAACGACAAGATTCTAAAGTTGCCCGCGTTCCTTCGTGGACAAGCTGCTAGCCACTTCTATGCCATCCCTGCCGACAAGAGAACGAGCTATGCCTCCGCTATTGCCGAACTCCGAAAAGCGATGTGTCCGGAAACTCACCGCGAGAACTTCTACGCCGAATTCGAAAGGCGCGTCTTACGACCAGGCGAAGATCCCGCAGTATACCGATGGGAGCTGGGAAATCTACTCTCCAAAGCCGACCCGACCTTATCGGCCGACGCGACAACAGCCCTGATTTCACGCCAATATATGCGCGGTCTTCCTGATGCTTTGAAACTAAAGCTGTTAGAGCATAACCCCACGCCAACGCTTGACGAGATGCTCAGTTTTACGCAACGCTATCGAGCCGTCGAAGGCTACGCTCTACCCCGTGTAGATGGTGCGACAAGTTTTCCTGCGAGCGTTGCCTCTACCCAAAGCGACCCAAACGCTACAGCCTCAAGCAACTCGCAACTGTCTCAATTAGTATCCATGGTCGCCAGCATCGTTGAAAAACAGCAGTCCCTCGAAGATCGACTGTCTAAGGCGGAGCAACCGAAAGCCGACAAGGGCAACCGCCCTCGAGGAGCCTGTTTCAACTGCGGTAGCACTGGTCATTTCGCCCGTGAATGTCGTAGTCCTCGAGGAAACGCGAGAAGGACGCAATCACCCAACGTGAGACCTTTGATTTGTTTTGCCTGTGGTGGAACTGGCCACTTTGCACGAGACTGTCGCAACGCAGCTCATTTAAACTACTAAGGGATGGTCCAGATTCTGGTGGGAGACGTGATCATCCCGTTGTGAGTAGCAGTAGCAGTAGTGATAGTTTTAGTAATATTACCCACCCATTCGTTGATTGTTTTGTTGATGGCGTCCGTGTGCGTGCACTTTTAGACACGGGGTCCATGAAATCTTTTATTAACCGTACTGTACATCGTATTATTGACTTTGATGATCGAGCTATTGACAATTCTAAGGGTCATCAATGCATCTCCATCACTGGAGATAATTTGAACGTTATCGGACAGATAAATAGTGAGTTAAAGTTTATTCATTGTAAACATCCCTATTCTGGGGATTTCTTAGTTAGTGATAACATTCAGTATGAATGTGTTTTAGGATGGGATTTTATAACCCAAAATAATCTTGTATTAACACGGGATGCGCGGGCGGGTTACCTCTTAGTGGGCCGTCATGGAAATACACCATTCAGGATAAGCAAGAGTCTACAACGGCAAACCTTGCAGGGGTCATCCACTCTCGGGAGGACCACATTTTGACTGATAGATTTCTCTGTCAGTCCACGTTTAAAAGTAACTCGGCAGTTACTTTGGTTGATGACGCCATGGTCCCACCTAGAACTGAAATGATATTGGAGGGGAAGTTGGCCAGAAGTGTCAATGGCCAAATAGGAATGATAGCGCCACATGCCCGTATCGGAAACGATACTCGGCAGGGGTTTAGTTTAGCGCATGTTGTGGTCAAACCCGACCAAAACAGGGTTGTCCCTTTGCGAGTTCTCAACATGTCCAACGACCCCATCGAATTGGCAGCAGGTGAAAATTTAGCAGAATTTTGTCCGTTGGTCGAGTCGCACAACACCTCTTCAACATCCACACCAAATATCTGCGGCGCGATAAGACAGGAAAACGCTAACACATTCCCTAGCAAAATCGACTCAGTCATTGATACTTCCCTAGCTGGTCCGGACAGAGAGCGTGTTAAACAACTCCTCTATAAGTTTTCGGACGTGTTTGAAGAGAGTTTAGGTCATACAACGTTGCACACACACAAGATTGATACAGGGAATAGCCCACCAGTTAAACAACGGCCACGGCGATTGCCATACGCGTATCGAGACGAGGCGAAACGGCAAACTAATGAAATGTTAGAACAAGGTATTATACGTCCTAGTACAAGTGCTTGGTCAAGCCCCATTATTCTTGTTAAGAAGAAAAATGGCGAGCTGCGGTTTTGCGTAGATTATCGGCAGTTAAACTTAGTCACCGTCGGCAATGCACACCCTCTGCCTCGCATCGATGATATTCTTGACTCGTTAGGAAATGCGCAGTACTTTACCACTCTAGATCTTCGGAACGGATACTGGCAGTTATCTGTAGATGAAGAAGACCGACATAAAACAGCATTCGTCACTCAAAGCGGATTGTACGAATTTAACCGCATGCCTTTCGGTCTTTCAACAGCGCCGGCTTCATTCCAGAGAACTATGGAAATTGCGCTATCCGGGTTGACATATTCGATATGTCTGTGTTATCTCGACGATGTTATTGTGTTCGGCCGTGATATCGAAGAACATTGTTGCCGGCTAGAGACCGTGGTGTTTCGCTTACGACAGCACAACCTTCGTGTCAAACTGTCAAAGTGTAGTTTCGCAGCACCTGAAGTGGCCTACTTAGGTCACGTCGTTTCTCAATCAGGAATCAAGCCTGACCCCCTCAAATTATCCGCCGTGAGTGATATACCGCCCCCACAGTCAGTGTCAAAAGTTAGAAGTTTTTTAGGTCTTGCTGGTTACTACCGAAAATTTATTCCGGGATTTGCAACTGTCGCCGCGCCGCTTGTTCGCCTCACACAGAAAAACACGTCCTTCAACTGGACGACGAATGTGAATCTTCTTTCAATCAAATCAAATATTTGCTTTGTTCCGCCCCTATTCTATGCTATCTAAGTTTGACCGCGAGTTCATATTGCAGACCGATGCTTCGGATTTCGGTGTTGGTGCCGTTTTATCTCAGATCGACGACGAAGGTCGCGAAAGAGTTGTCGCATATGCATCAAAAGCTCTTTCTTCTCGGGAACAAAACTTTTCGACCACCGAGAAAGAAGCTTACGCCATCGTATTTGGAACCAAGCATTTCCGAGTCTATTTGCTTGGACGTCACTTTAAAATCATCACCGATCATAACGCCTTACGTTGGCTTCACAGCATGGAGCCCAAAGGTAGATTAGCGAGATGGATAATGGATCTACAAGAGTTTCAATTTTCTGTACAACATCGTGCCGGTCGTCTGCATAATAATGCCGACGCGCTATCTAGACTTGTACAACCTCCTTTAACTGACCGACTTGCTTGCAACGCAAATCAATTGAAATTACCCACCACCCATCTTGAGAGCAAACCAGATCTCGTTAAAACTGAAATACGCGTTAAACTTTCCAACGGCCGCATTGCCATAATTAAACTCGAAGGCACTAAACCTATTAATGTCAATTCTGCTAGCACTCTCGCACCGCAGACAACTAGTACTCTCTGTAGTACTCCTGTCACAATCAACGATGGTGATGTGCATCATCACGCAACCAGTGACGCAATTACCTCAAATGCTTGTGAGAAAAATACTTGTGCCATATCCGTCAACCCTACACTAAATCTCAAACAGGCTCAGCACAACGACCCGTTTCTTTCTAAAATTATCAGCATGAAAACTCGTGGGTTGCGCAAACCCATTACAGAAAGCACCGATGACGTGCGTTTCAAATTTTTATGTAAGCTCTATGATCGTCTTTTTGTTCGAAACGGGTTGTTGGTACGATCACTAGGTCATAAACAACCGTATCCAAACTATGTTATTATGATCCCTGAAGGGCTACGAGAGGAGATTTTGAAAGCGGTTCACGATAGTCCGTTTTCCGGTCACTTGGGTATAACACGCACGGAGGAGAGGGTGAGAAAGAGATTTTACTGGCCGGGCATTCGTAACGACGTCGCTAGGTACATCAAGCAGTGCCTTGTGTGTACATGCAAAACTTCTCCGACAAACATCAATCGAGCGCCACTAGGTACTATAGCTGTAGGAGAACCATTCACATTCTGGGCTATGGACTACATGGGTCCGTTACCCGAGACCAGTCGAGGTAACAAGCACATTCTTGTAGTCGTTGATCACTTCACGAAGTGGTGCGAAGCTTTTGCAACTCGAGACCAAAAGGCAAGTACAGTGGCACCAATTTTGATTAGCCGAATATTTTCGCGATTCGGACCGCCCACCGTACTTCATTCAGATCAAGGACGCAATTTCGAAAGCACCTTGATGCATGAAATTTGCGACGCTATGGGGATTACTAAGACTAGAACAACAGCATACCATCCACAATGTGACGGACAAACAGAACGCCAGAACAGAATACAAGCCATGCTTTCATCATTTGTTTCTAAGCGAAGGGATGACTGGGATCTGTGGTTAGATAGCATGACATTCGCATACAACACGAGCAAACACGAATCTTTAGGGGTTTCACCCTATGAAGTGGTATTTGGGTGTACCCCCCGGCTTCCAATAGAACTTGAGCTAGGAATGCCACTGTCAAACCCGTCAACACACAGCGATTATACACACTCACTTAGGTCGGTCTTTCGAAATATCCGACAAATTGCTAGGGAGAATCTCACTAAGGCAGCAGAAAAACAAGCTAGACTTGACCAGGGGACAAATACCTGGCAGCCATTTGATGAGGGGCAAACGGTCATGTTGAGAAGGCCCAAAGGTTGGAAATTTGGTAGTAAGTGGAGGGGACCTTATGAGATTACAAAACGGTTGGGTGTTAATTATAAGATTAGGTCAAAGGGTGGCAAGGAGATAGTTGTTCACCACAACAATCTCAAAATAAGTTACATCCCGTTTAACCAGGGTGAACTCGTTTGCCCAGCCACAGAAATAGGAGAGTTCCAGGTGGTAGATAATGCGTCGTCTCAACCCACGGTGATCCCAAGAGCAAGGCCTGCCAGACTTAGACAAACTATACGACCTCCCGACCGCTATGGTTTGTAGAGTGACAAAATGTATTGTGATCATTTTAAGATGTCCTCGGGACGAGAACATAAAAGGGGGGGAATAGTGAAACGGTGTCAATTGTTGACCTTAGCATAAAAGTAGAATTAGTTCCTATATGTATATAATTATAGAATGCATAACTTCCCATAGGCATAGCCATGCATAACTTCCCATGTATCCATGCATAACTTCCCATAGACGTGCATGCATGTGTAGCCATTACCATATATGGATATACGGATGGCCAACCAAGGGCAACATGTAAATATAAAAGAAGTAAGAAAATGTGAAATAAACAGAGTTCTGACTGAACGTCTTGGCGTGTGTTTGTTGGCGGAACTCGGCACGTTACACTGCTCAGGACGAATACTGATGAAAAATCTCACACGTGTTTGGCGAAATACAGACATATAAGCACTATTTTCCGTTATGTCTCCGTGAACAAGTGTTATTTCCTTTTAAATCCATCTCAATCGAATCTCGGCGGTCCACTCCCATTACTCACCGCGCGCCTTAAGCAACGCAGAAGCCTCTGCGGAGGATAGAAGGAATGTACTTTATCTTCTGTAAAAACTCAAGAGACCTCCGGTCTGACGTCAGCGAGTTAAATTAAACTTAATGTCACATGCGAAAAATGAAACATTTATACAAACATAACTAGCCAATCAGAAAAAAAGTAGAATTGATTGAGATGGAGTTAGTAATCTAATATCCTAGACGTATAAAATGTACAAAATTATATCTTGTCCTGATTCGTTCGAACTCTACAGAACGTTTAACTCTTTCCTGTCCGAATTGGTCTTTAGTATTTTATTCTGGCTAACGCCAGACGATTTTATTCATCTCTGGGGAAGCCCTCGGACAGGAATGAGTTATAAACTATCTCTCTAACTCTTTCCTGTCCGAATTAGTCTTTAGTATTTTATTCTGGCTAACGCCAGACGATTTTATTCATCTCTGGGGAAACCCTCGGACAGGAATGAGTTAATTCAATTTGCTGTCTCATTGCATCTTCAAATACCACGTTTTCTTTGCACAATTTCTTCAGAAGGTATTTCACAGAATTACTTCCCTTCAGTTCGATCGTCTGTAAACCAACAGCAGTTGAAAAGTCCTCAGGAAACGTCAGGGTGCCATCTTTGATCAACGAAATTATGTTATTGTAAAATTCTGTAATGTTATCTATATTATTGTTAATATCTTCGTCGATTCCAATGTGCAAAGCACATTCAATACATAGTAACTCTTCAAATAACGACCACGGAGTTGCCGCTACCTTTTCTCCCCTTCCAATCATGAAATCTCTTCCCGTTTCCTTTGATAACCCATGTTTTCTTTGTTTTCTGGGCTGAGGTTCTCCAGCACGCCTCTCATCAGAGGACTCTGACTGTGCACCATACGTATTTGCACAGTTGTAACAGCGACATGCGGGGGTACAACCCGTCAAGTTCTGGAAGCATTTGCAACCGGATTTGTACTCTGCGCAAAACTTTCTGTTTTGTTTATTCTTGGCGCCTCCCTGACCGCATCGGCAAACAAGATGAGACGCCGTTTGTGCGACAGTTTCTGCAACAGGTTCTTGATTGTCACGTAAGCTTTCCAGTTTACTTAAGCCTTTATCATCGGCTTTGCTCTCAATGACAGCATCGTAATGCCCTGCACCAATTTGTTCAAATGCCAGATAAGCAGGAGTGTTTGAAACGGGGACATTTTTGGGAACTATTGTGATTATAGGATCGTTTTCGAGTGACGTAAAAACAACGAAACTCATACGCAGTATGTTTGACAGAGCCAATATAACTGCATTTCCTAATTCACAATAAAAAAACCCATCACGTTCAAAATTGCGTGCTGTTTCTTCGTAAGAAGTGTGTTCTGCTGATAGGAGAAAAGAGGAGTACTCGTGGAGGTTGCGGTTGAGAAATTCGTCGACGACAAGCTTTCTTAGCAATACGATCATTTCTGGCAAGGTTTTGTTGCCAAAAATACCAATACGGTTCAAATGTTCAGGTAACTCTAAGCCACAATCAACACTTGTCATGGCTTGCAGGAGGAAAAAGGAGACTGATGCAAATAAGCAGTTCCCGTCTTTAGCAACTGGCAGACATTCAAGACCGTGTGCTTTAAGATTCGGTCAACTTTAGCGCCAGCCTCTTCTTGAGGTTTGAACTGGGAATTGCTTAATAGTAACAGCGCACTTCTCATAAAATGGATATTTTTGGCGAGACGTGCTGGATTACTATTCGTTTTACCGGATAAATCACTCACTACATGCATTTTCAGCAACACTGTCTTCAAAATACAAGATGCTGTTGGAAAGAACTGATCTGAAAATTGTCCAATGTCACTGTCCGCATCACTCGTACTGTCATCATTGTCATTTTGTTCATCGACATTGCTTAGGATTTCCTCCAGATGACACGAAAAATCATGAGGATATCCTTACACATCATTTTCTTGCATCATTTGTTTTTCCGAAGCCTGAATTCCAAATCTCTCGGCAGTGGGAGTTTTAGAAGTGTCAAGAAAGGATGAATAGTAACTTTGGATGGAACGATTGCATAATTTATCCCCTGCAATAGAACTTCCTCTCTTCTCGTTCCAAATGAAAAAACTTATTCCAAGCAAAGCCAACGCCAACTGAACACCAATTCTCTGCCTAGAAATGCTTTTACGGAGTGTTTTGTGCAGCGCTTCGTTTCTGTTCGTTCCACCTGATGGTGGTATGTCTGACAAACATCCTTTTCCTATGTGCATCCTTAACTTGCTAAGCTCATGGATAGCCGCACTGGGAAGAATATCATCTGTCTCATGCTTCTGATCTTTCCATTTTTTTAGAAAATTATCTAAATTTCTGAGCATATTCGCTGGCGAAGGAGTGTTAGAAATTCTGTTAGGGCCAACATCTGACGGGTTTCGAAATACCATGCGTAAATAATTGATCATGCGTTGTCTAATTAATTTTAATGTACTTCCTTTCTTTTCTCTTTTTGGAATTGTTTTCGTTACTCTTTGCACCGCATGAAAAAGGTCCAGTTTAACTTCTAGATCTTCGCCAAAAACTTCTTTTAGTTTTTTACTCCACATGCAGCAGTTATCGATATAAAAGTTACTTATAGCATGGCCACGGTTATTTAAACGCAGTTTCACATCTGTAAGGCAAGTTCGGATCTTCTCGAAGGAAGTTCCTTTAGTAAGTTGCCGGGTAATTACTTGGCCCTTCTCATTCAAAACACAAAACAATGAGTCATACTGCTTTATCCACGTTCCTCTATGCCAAAAACCAATGTTTGCACTAACTTTAAATGTATGATCAGATGACAACCACAAGAAAGGAATGTCCGACATATGCTGTGCGTACATGTGTTCGAATTCGAAATAAGCCCTGACGAAGCAATTTGTTGTGATTTGCCTACCGGGTGTTTCTAACGTACTTCTTAAATTTGATCCACTTTGCCTACGTAGCGTGCTTGGAACTGCGTCGTTGTACATTTGAGCGATGAGCCTTTCAATATCTGTTAATTTCACACCTGCTTGCACGTGGGTAAATATATATAGAAATACTCATGGGTTACCCCACTCTTATGAAACAGGACAAAAGGGATCTCTGATGAAGTTTTATTTGCGGTTGTTTTGAAAAGCGAAGGATCATGCGCCAATACTTGGTGGCCAATAGGGCAACGATAAACCCGACTTATCAAAAGTACGTGTCGTTGTATGCAATGCAGTTTGCGTGGTTAATCGTGCGAAGCCTTTCCGTCCTTCCATCGAGTAGCATGGAGCTGATTGTCGATTTCTATTTTTAAACAATGTGGGCACGTCAACTCAATATTGAACTGGGTCATTGGATCCCATAAAAGGATCTCAGGAACGTGATAATTATTGCCCGTTGGTGGTTCTCCAGCCAAAATCCTTGACTCGCTTATTCTGTTGGGAAGCAGACTCGGATTTTTCAACCACGTACAAATGAGGTTTTCGATATAAGCTCGAGATTGCTCCGGAATCTTCACGCAATTGCATGGGTCGACAATGAATACGGTGAGGACAACATATAATCCTACGTGAATATATAGCATTTTGTGAACTGGTGATGCTTGTATGCCTGTATTTCATGTTCTCGTGCTGTTTTTACATTTCTGCCATAGTTATCTCGCAATGGACGTTGTGAAATGTATTACGGCCGATTTACACGATACGATTTGTCGTGTACGCTTGTCATACTGACGTATGCAATTGCTTGCTCGCAACACAATGCTTGTTTGTGATTCGGTGGCTAATGTTCCATGGAAAAGCCTTTTCACGCGTGTATTTTGGTCAAATATATCAAGACGACAGTCGTATGCGACAAATCGTATCATCGTATATCGTGTAAATCGTTTTAAGTACGGCTTCGCCTTTACTTTGTTTCAGTACTGGTTTATCAGTTGCGAATACTGTCATGTGTTACCCTCTAAAAAATAAAGTTTCTGTCTATAGTTAAGATATAGAGGAAATTACATGACAGTGCATAAATCCGTTATTCTCTTTCGAGGTCACCATCCCACATCACAAGTAACAATTAAGTTTACAAACTCTATAGTACCCTGTTTATATATATAATAATTATATATATATATATATATATATATGTAATATTCATAAACCGCGCAGGAGGGCTTTATCGGATATATGAATTTTAGAAATATATATATATATATTTCTAAAATTCATTAATAATTCATGAGGAAAACACAAAGAAAAATCATGAGCGTATCGGATCTATATATGTGATATAGACTCGCTCAAAGTTTCTCGCTGGTTTTTAACGGCTGAGATAAGCTTAATTTTCAAAATTACTACGCCAATGAACGTATGAAGTGATTCTTTTTAGAAGCCATTTAAAAACCTTGCAGTACGGGCTTTATCGGCTCTAAAACACTCGGCTATCGCCTCGTGTTTTATATCCGATAAAGCCCTCCTGCGCGGTTTATAAATATTACATATATATTTCCATATGTTGTAAAGAGCACCAAAGTTATAACAAACTTCAAATATTCCGCAAATTTATATAATACATATATAAATAAACAAAAAGCGTATATAATGAAGATTTGCATTACCAGTCAACAACTTCGTTTTTTTTAAATGTCTGTTATTTCGTTAAAATAGCTATTAAGGCAAAGGCAAGGCGAAGTAAGGCTAATATTAGAAAGTATACCGTTCTTCATAATGGTTATGAAACAAAAATTAACACTACATTTAAATTACTTAGCTTCATTCACATTCAAATAAAAATTGCTTCACTATTCAGTCAATACCATGGATGTGTCTTATAGTTTGAGTAGATACCCTTCTGCATATCACAGAATTAATAATTTGTTTTTCAGTTTTCTTCTGTAATTATATTAATAATCAGTAATTTGTGTTCTTAATTTTCTTCTTCTCCTTGTTCCCCTTGGTCTACTTCTTGTCCTTCTACTTGTTCTTCTTCTTCTTCTTCCACTTCTTCCCCTTCCTCTTCTTGTCCCACCGCGACCACCTGCTCATGCACCTGTTCTCCCTCTTCCTCCTCCTCTTCTTCCTCCTCCTCTTCTTCCTCTTCCTCTTCCTCCTCCTCTTCTTCCTCTTCCTCTTCTTCCTCCTCCTCTTCTTCTTCTTCCTCTTCCTCCTCTTCTTCCTCCTCCTCTTCTTCTGCATCTTCAAGGAGTTGTGGAATAAGATTCTTGTCGGGGTTGGCGTCGTGAATGGCCAATCGTTGGCTTCCGCTGATTTTGTAGTCGATTTCGAAGAATTTGGTGTGGTATTCGTCTAGGTTTATGCCATGGTTCTTCAGTGAATCTTCTATGTCGCATGCCGGTAATGCTTTGTAGAAGACCACCTGCTGTTGGGTTCTTTGTACCAATGTTCCTAGGCCTTCTTCCACCAGTTCTTTCATTCTCACCAGCGTACCATCTACAATATCTATAGATACGTCGCGGGAGAACAAACTGACCAGGGTGGAGAAGCATTTTCCTCAACACCTTCGACGAGTCCCAGTTGAAGGAATCTACTTCACAAATCTATGATCACGAAAAAATGAGAAGATATTAACAGGACTTGTTTACAGACAAACACAGTAACCAACGATAACAGAGACAATTTAATATTGTAAAATAATATATGACTAATTTGGTTTCTACATGTAACAACATCAAGTCTGCAACTATAGTCCCGCAACGAAATTACCTCGTAAGTTGCCGAGAAAATAATCCCCGAGCCCGGGCGTAGGGCCGAAGGCCACGTGGACACCATTTACACGCGAAATTACTAACCTGTTAAATTATTTAAATTTGCGTCAGCAAGTTATAATTTATAAGTTCGGTTGGATTTAAACGATTTACGAAATAATTTTTCTACGATCATGACGAAAGAAATCTTTGCCAGAAAAAATGGTTTCAGCTATAAAACGTACATTAATATTATTATGGAAAAAGACCAAAGAAAGAAGGCTAAGAAGAGATGTGCCAAAGAGAAGAGGCAACAATAAACACGACTTAAGCTTAAAACCACTGAGAAAAGCGTAAACATTACGATAAAGATCGATAACGATGCGACCTAAATGTAAACTGAAAGAACAAGGATGTGTCCTGAAACTGTTCAAAGCCGGTAAAGAATTCTACTCTGGTGTATTCTACTTAATCCGAGAGAGAACGTTGAAGAAATTTTGAAACAAACGTCTTTTTAGATCATGAAGATAACTGAATGATGCCTTGTCATATTTTTTTGTCAACAACAAAGAAAGTAAGAAACCGCAAACGAGAGAAACAATCCGAAAAGAGTAGACTGAATTGGCAGTGTTTGTGGCGACAAAAGCAGGGGAAAGTTTAACAGTAGGAGATCCGTATTTACCAGTTTAGCCGCTGAGTTTAAACGGAAGAAATCTTGAAAATGAAAATCAATTAATATAAATAATATCTTGTCTAGAGTTGTCTTTAGGGATAGGACGTTGGCATTGTGTCTTTTCTTGACCACTATTATCTATTTTTGAATGAAAATTTGTCATTTGGCCGGTTCATCTCATTGTTTTTTTCTTAATATTGACTTTGCATGTAATATGTCAATACATGACTACAGATGAACTTTATTTTCTTTGTGTTATTAGATACAACAAGAACTAGAAATTGGGGGGTTACAAAAATGCAGATAAAGCGGGCGAGGGGTTGTTGCGTTCATGTATTTCTAGTAGCATTTTCTACTTACTCTACAGCTGACATGCAACGCCGCAATTTTTCGGTGTTGCGAGGGGGCATGGTTGCAAACTATAGGGATGTTACACGACGCGATTCAAGTTGCAATAAACTAAAATTGCTTAGTGTTACACCACCTTTAATTTTCTTGTAATTTATGTTTTTTTGAGAATTTGGCCTTGTTTATTGAAGTATTAAATAATTTTGAATTTTGTTTTTAAATATTTTCCCGCGCTTTTTCCACGTGCTGCATCGAGAAATAGAGCGCACACGGCAGTCAATCAAAAACGACGTTATATCATATAAATGTTATAAAGCGAGTTATGCATTATATTCGATGCATGAAATATTCGACGTTTGAACCGACGTCGCACCAAGGTTGTTTATTCGACCTGAGCGGTCGTATACAAACCACCTGTCGCATTTAATCAAAACTATAGAATTTAATTGATTCAAACGTCGAACTTGAAAACGTTTGAACTAGGCCTTTAATAGTCATAAATGCGTAACTTACCTCTTTCAGGATCGCTTTCACATCAACTGAGTATTCGTTGATCGCAATCGCTCTCTGCATGTTGTCTTTTGTAATATTCAATGAAAGAACAGTGGTTGGTGGGATCAGTCCAAGTGCTTTGTCAATTGCATGGAAGAGAACATGTATAATGACCGATAGTCTCAGGACATGCTTCGTGTCTTTCGATGAGGAGCAGGTTTCCACAGAGTCAAGTCCTCCTTGAAACTTTGCGTTTTGCTCCTCTACCACTTAGGTACAATATTCGTTATAAACCATTTTTGCATTGTCGGATAGTTCGTACACCCTGGCTTCTCCACTTTGGTGCCATCGAATACTTTAGAAAGTTCAGTAAGCCCAGTCGCCTCGAGTTGTTCAATGTACTCTTGAACGTCACTAGGTGGAAGGAGATGTGGCATTGGTGCGGCAATTAGGATCCTTTCCAAAAGACCATCGCCTGCTTTGGCCATTTTGATCAAGACACCTTTGGAAAGGAGTGAACGTGGCTGGCTTGCTCCACAGAATGCGACACCGGTTGCTGTTGGACCATCTCGCTTACCTTGCTTTCCTTTGGTCATCAGCCATGGCTTCCCATCGTGAAATTTGCAGAGAATTTCGCTATTAATCTCTTTGCCGTTATCGCGACCGTTACATGACAATACTTTTTGGAAGAAGGCATTCGCTTCATCTTTGGCCAACAGGCCTTGGCCTTGGGTTGTCTTGAGATGTTCGTACAGGCCACTTCGAGAACTGTCTTCTACGACGATTACAGTATTTTGTTTTTCCTCGACGTATTGTATTATCGGGTCGACCGCGAGACTGAAAGCAGTTGACTTGTTGGACCCAGATTCAGCCAAAAACAACGTATATATGTTCACCGGCTCTGGATAAAGGCTAGATGCTTTCACCTTGGTCTTTGGTGAAATGAGGGCTGATATGGCACTGAGTAGTGGCCAGATAACAAATTCCTTTACCACATTTCTGGCCATGGAAAATTTTTCCAACCACTCTACAAAACTGCCCGGAGCCGCTCCTGCCACGGAAACGGAACTCTCTTTGCTCGTGTGTATATTTCGTCAATGGTAGCCTCTGGTGAACGTTTAGATCGCTTTGCCGCTGGTGTCTGTGACATCTGATTGACAAAAAAAACACTTTTAGATTTGATCTCGAGCTGTTTGGTAATAAAATACCCACTTAAGGTCTTAAGGTAGCTCCATACAGTTTCTTGAAAAATGGAAAATACAAGTGAGAGTCCAAAACACGTGCATAAACAATTCGGAAAAAGAATAAAACTAAATGTTATGCATAGTTAAACATTCTGACAATCAAAAACTGTTACCAAATAAATAGCAACAGTTGTTGCTATGGCAACAATGATGTTTCAAAATCGCTGCCAATTAACATTCAAATTAATTTAATTCGAAAAAAACTTTGGTGACCCACAATTTTTTTTTCATTAAAACTTTTCTTGAAGTATGAATAATCAATAGGCCGATTTAAAAAAAATTCTGTAGAACGAATAATTTTTTCCCCGGAAAAATCATGTTTGTTAGTTTTTAAAAAAATTGGATTTACAGAATTTTTTTTAAATCGGCCTATTGATTACTCATACTTCCAGAGAAGTTTTAATGAAAAAAATATTGGGGGTCACCAAAGTTTTTTTCGAATTAAATTAGTTTTAAGGGTAATTGGCAGCCATTTTGAAACGTCATTGTTTCCATATCAGCAACTTCTGGCTATTTATTTGGTAACAGTTTTTGATTGTCAGAATGTTTAACTAATGCATAACATTTAGTTTTATTCTTTTTCCGAATTGTTTATGCACGTATTTTGGACTCTCAAACTTGTATTTTCCATTTTTCTAGAAACTGTATGGAGCCACCTTAATAGAACAGTGCTGCAGTGCAAACATGGCAAGATTTTGTTTTCTATTTTATGCAAAGCATTCACTTCTATATCCTTGTTCTTCCCTGTTAGCTCATAATTAATTCCAATAGGCAATATTACGAGTGATTAGGCCCGTTTTCCACTTCAATCATACCGTACAGTATCGAAACGTGGCGTATTATTTTGTCTTGTGAGCTTGTCTAAGACAGAGGTGTAGGTAAATGTGGTCAATACCGTATTCAAGATTATACTAATATATGCGAAAAATTGAGCAAATTCGGTATTTACCACATTATTCCCTATAGTAAATTCGAGTAAATATTACATTTGTTACATATTTATGCAATTGCAAATGTGTTTAAATACACTTTTTTCATCCAGTGAAATTTGAAAATTCTGCCAAAGATGCACGAGCCATTAGCCTGCGTTGCACTTGCAGCCCGACGTCCACCCGGATTTTCATCTGGATGAAACTCCTGGTGAACAGTCGGATTGCGGTGCAGGATATTAGGCGAGTGCAATTTCGCAATTTTCAAATATAACGAGTAATGTAAATCCTTAATTGCTTATCCATGACAAAACAGCGATGGTGCCCATATTGTTAAATCTTTGTGTCCATATGAATGTCCATCGGCCACATCAACAGCAAACAATCTCAACAATGTTCTAAACAACGTCGTCCAGAGGCCCATCTATTTTTTTTCAATTGCACTCAGTGCATGGGTGCTGCGCAAGGACGTCACGTGATCTCAAGCCTCTTAATTTAATCCAGTTCGGAGTTTCGACTGCACATGAGATCTTTACGTGAACAATAGATTAAGGCGATTCCTCAGTTTTGTATTGCGCAGCATTTCTGCGCATAATTCTGTAATACTAATTCAAGATGTAACCAAGTGTCAGGGAGGGAAAAACATCAAAAACTCATCAATGCCACTGATAAACGTGTTATGGAACCAACTTACTTTGTGATAAGAGTTTTCTTTAAAAAATTACAAATTTGTAGCGTGGTTCCTTCACCCAATTTCAAGTAATAAGAGCCAGGTAACCATTAAAGAGTTCTGCTCTCCTATTGGCTAAAACTTTCTGTTTCATGCAGCCAATAGGATTATTGGAAGATTCTGATTCAGTGGAATTTAGCTCTGTATTTAAATTAGTGCTTACCTGCATGCCTATGTGGAATTGCGAACTCGAGTGCAGAATAAGGATATTAGATTCTATGTTCAGACTGACAACTAGTGAAATATTTTTTATCATGACGGAACAGCTTAATGACGCCATAATAACTGGGACGTACAATTTTTTGGTGACATCTAATTAAGGTGGTTCCCAGAGTTCTATGACCGAGCGCGAGCTGAAAACTAATTTGGAGGAAAATTTACGTATGACGGCACATACGTAAAAAAGCCTAAATATGAACGTGAATTTCTTGCGTTTTCTTTGGTGAATTTTTTGATACAGTAAACACCCGCATAAAAGAACCCGTGATTTTCTGTGACAGGCTCAAATGGTCCTTATATATTTGATGCGTAGTGAGAAAACAGCCCGAAGATGTTCTTAAAATTATTTGCGATATGGTGTACAGTATCTACTTAAAATTTGTTTTAATTAGTGAATTATTGACCCTGATAGGTCTAATAATCACACTAATTAACCAACTGTATAATAATTATATATTATAAATATATCTAAATAATATTACAAATCATATGTCTGTTTATAATATTCATTTGATTTAATTTATTTAACACATTTCATTTACTTACCATAACATGAATACAATCAAAGGTCCAATGCTGTGAAATTGGAATTTTTGATACTACAATTACACAGTTTAATTTGAACCTTTTTAGGTATTTATGTAAGGAAATAAAATCTGATAATTAAATTAAAATAAATCCCCAAATTTCTGAGCATTGCTCTAAATGAAATGATATTACCAATCTATGTGTTTCCAATGGTCCAGCACACATACTTGGGTCTGCACCAGACTTTTCCAATCTTTAGTAATTTTTCGTATAAGAACATGCTTCATTTGTCAGGCTAAAGTGGTTCTCATATATTAGGTGCTTTGTTGGTCAAATTTCAGCCTGGAGGTTCTTAATCCGCAGTTTCTTTTATGCTGGTGTTTACTCTAGTTTGTACGGTCAAGGCAAAGTTAATACCTTTTTAATTCTCCTTCCAAAATATTCTACTGGGGAGATTTTGCTTACAGCAGTTTCAGGTGATTCGCGCCCACCGGATGTAAAAGTTCTTGGCGACGATAGTTGTTTTTGACATAAAGGAGTGGTTACCAAATCACGCGTTTCAACGATATTTACTATATATAATCTGATTAAACAGCCTATTCCTATTTAGATCTCACTAATATTGGTTTAAAACGGTCTTGATATTCTTTCGGACATCGGTGGTGTCGGTGGTTTTGTTATTTTGCGTGATTTCCTAATCACTCCTTTATGTCAAAAACAACTATCGGCGCCAAGAACTTTTACATCCTGTGGGCGCGAATCACCTGAAACTGCTGTAACGTAAAAAGCATTAAATTAGGTGATACTAACAAAACCATCTGAACAACCACACATTTGTTCCCATTAAAATGTTTGCCACAAGAAATTCAGGTGGCGGAGCCAAAGGGGGCAATTGCTCCCCACTTTTTTTCATATCAATTTTCTTAAATTGGGTATAGAGTGCTTCTTTATAATATTTTTCAGTTGACATTACTCAAAAAGAAAATGTGGATCTAAAAAGTTTAAAATGGGTACTAACTTTGCCGCAAACAACTGATTTACAATCAAATAGCACACAATGTCTTTAGACTCCATGCAACGAAGACCTATATAAAATTATATATATAAGATCATATAAGATCATATAAAATTCAACATCTTTTTCTGCACCCCCCCCCCAATCTTCGCCGCTTGAAATTGCCCCCCCCTCTAAAAAGTGCTCTGCGGCCCCTGAAATTTCCACAACACTGTGACGTTTCAACAAATTTCACCGAATGAACTCTACGAAAAATAGTAAACTGAAAACTGTTATCTTTTATAGTCGTTGTTTCCATGGCAACGATCTTTAGTAGGTTAATAACAACAAAATAGTAATTGTGAGCGAGTATGTTACTAATGTATGAGTCAATTCCAACTGCGACCATCCCCCCGGGCAAACCCGCGGGAATTTGACTTCTCAAAAAATTTTGGTAAAATGTCCCAACGTCTAGGGCGTCAAAGCTCTATCAAAAGATTTGTTTGAAATATTTCATCATATTGTTTTTATTAATATTACCTTTATTGGACATGTGTAATTGTGTATTAAAAAGCAGCTTATAGACACGACTATAGGTTAGGTCGCATCATGAAACTATTTTAAAGAAGATGTAACTTTAAACAGACTTTAAACAAAGGCATTTTCAAAACTGAAGAGATGGCTAGATTGTAGCGATAATTTAACGTGCAACCTCTGACCAACTTTTTTTCAATAGTCAAATGCCCGACCGGGTGAGATTGATTAGCGTCAAATTCTCGCCTATACGGAGCTCACCTTGGGTCAAATGCCCGGGGTAAGCCCGGGGGGAGGGGTGTGATCGCAGTTGGACTCGACTCGTACATAAATGGTGAAAGAAACTAGGCTTCATTTAGTACTTTAGTCCAACATAGTTAAACATTTGTAGAAACTGTGGGGAACCACCTTAATTGGCGATATTTAAGTAGCATTCTTATATAACGGCTTAGCAATAACGAAAGATTCACTTGTTTGTTAATACAAAACTGTCAGAAAATAGATCAGTTTCCCATGTAGGAGTTTATAACGTTTACTCCATAAACATTACAAAGAAATTGTTACACGAGTCCCATTAAGTGGCAGGGGCGCATCAGGGATCATCACTAAGGGGCTGTTTACATGAGCCGGGCTGACTCGTGTCACGAAATTCTTTCCTCGGTCGAAAAAGGAGATTTGAATCATTGTTAGGATTAGCTTACATCTAAAATAAACCAATTCTTCTTTGTATATTTAGTTTATGCGAGTTTCAAAACCACAGTGAGATCCTAATCAATCGCGTGAGCCTTAATCGGGCTAGCCCGGCTCATGTAATCGGCCCCTTAGGTGAATAAAATCGTCTGGCGTTAGCCAGAATAAAATGTAAAGTGCGGCCTGCCCCTTAATGAGTTAAAAGGTTTAAATGTTTCTAAATGTTGCAAATTTGAGTATTTTACGTATAAATTAGCCGAATTAATGACGGCGTGTACTCATATGCGTGACCATACCGCCGTAAACCACGACCGCTAACTACCCTAACAGCGCAAACACTGGTGGATAGAACTATAACTCGCAATTCGGCGCTCAAAACGTGCAAATAGTACCCTGACAGTGACAAAAAATATCCGATACTAATAGATAAAACTTAACGATACCAGTACTCGTTCCATTCGTCACGATATATCGTGACTGTGAACGTTCAGAGTTCAAACTACTTTCCCTACTTTAAATAACAGAATATATTAATGTAATCAACTTTACATACCTCTATATTGCAGAATCAGCTCGATGTGGCGAAATAATGAACGTGAAGGCAGGAGATCTTGAGTCTTGACTGTTAAAGTGGAACGGAATCGTTTTGTTTTACACTCGACGGCTGCGCAATTGCAAGTGAAATAAAACCTTGATGCGTGTATCATTTAAGCTTTAGGGGTTCAGTAACCTATCATTGTTTCAACAACGCTGAACAATAACGTCAGTTACTTCGTTCAACAGTGGTTCAAAGATTCTGCATGACGGAACAAAGAGAATAGTTTGTTTCACAGCAGGTTTCACAGAACAACGGATGTTCCCTCGCACGCATATTAATTCCCATACAGTGATACACGCTTTTTATATCTATATTTTAATACATACATGCAATGCATGCACTACGACTATGTGCTCAACAATTTACTGTACTGAAAGGGATTTATTTGTCCATCATTTTACAAAAGGGTTTTGACACAAGTTTATATAGAGACTACTTAAGGGGAAATATGTTGTAAGTGATGTTGTAAGTGGATCATAGCTAGATCTATAATAACCAGATTCCTTGTTGTCAAAACATAATCCCTTCTTTCTAATCTTTGTATTGGATGTGTAGGTTATATTCATAATTGTCGTTGAATCGTTGTGTTATTTTGACGGCATTTTTACAATGTATGTGGCGTTAACTCTGTAACTGAAACGATATTGCTAAAACCATGGAACCATGGTTGTTGCCATGTACTTTTTCTGAACTCCACTGAAGTCGACACTCATGAAGGGCTTCGAACCTGTCGACATGTCGACATCGTAGTGAACACTTCGAACCTGTCGACGTGTCGACGTCGTAGTGAACACTTCGAACCTGTCGACGTGTCGACATCGTAGTGAACATCTTCGAACCTGTCGACGTGTCGACATCGTAGTGAACATCTTCGAACCTGTCGACGTGTGGACATCGTAGTGAACATCTTCGAACCTGTCGACGTGTCGACATCGTAGTGAACACTTCGAACCTGTCGACGTGTCGACATTGTAGTGAACATCTTCGACCCTGTCGACCTGTCGACATACTAGCCCGATCAACGTAAGTCGTTTATACATTCGACACACTACACCTATATAAGCTTACACCTTATACATTCTCGTCTCACTTGTGACGTAGCTGGTGATGTCTTACACGGCACATAAGCCTTCCTGGGGGGAGCGCTCGATCAGCAGTCGGCTTCGCAGAATAATGTTTCGCCGGTCTTTTAACTCGTTCAATCCAACTTTAACAAAAAAATAATCATTCACTGTCGGTAGTTTAAGACATTTACGTTCATATAAACTACTACTATAAAATTATGTTTTAAGAATGCTAGACTTTCATATATTTTCTTCCATATATTAAGACTAACAACCGTGACTTAATAACAAACAAACTAGTCTGCCGCGAAGCCTTTTGAAGCTACAGAATTTTCTGATCGGTATATGGGAAATCCGCAAACACCGTTGGATTCCCCATAAAATTCTGCATCTGGCAATATGAAAATCCCCTTTACAATTTTAAATTGATTTATTTGACTCAAGTCCAAAGACAATTTTTCAGTTTACGCGCGCTAAAGTGCATGACGTATATAAATATAGCGCTACACAGTATTTTGAAGCTACAGAATTTTCTGATCGGTAGATGGGAAATCCAAAAACACCGTTGGATTCCCCATAAAATTCTGCACCTGGCAATATGAAAATCCCCTTTTCAATTTTAAATTCATTTATTTGACTCAAGTCCTAAGACAATTTTTCAGTTTACGCGCGCTAAAGTGCATGACGTATATAAATATAGCGCTACAGTCTTGTGAAGCTACAGAATTTTCTCATCGGTAGATGGGAAATCCGAAACCGCCGTTGGATTCCCCATAAAATTCTGCATCTGGCAATATGAAAATCCCCTTTTCAATTTCAAATTGATTTATTTGACTCAAGTCCTAAGACAATTTTTCAGTTTACGCGCGCTAAAGTGCATGACGTATATAAATATAGCGCTACAGTCTTGTGAAGCTACAGAATTTTCTCATCGGTAGATGGGAAATCCGAAACCGCCGTTGGATTCCCCATAAAATGCTGCATCTGGCAATATGAAAATCCCCTTTTCAATTTTAAATTGATTTATTTGACTCAAGTCCTAAGACAATTTTTCAGTTTACGCGCGCTAAAGTGCATGACGTATATAAATATAGCGCTACAGTCTTTTGAAGCTACAGAATTTTCTGATCGGCAGATGGGAAATCCGAAACCGCCGTTGATTCCCCATACAATTATGCATCTGACGATATGAAAATCCCTTTTACAATTTTAAATTGATTTATTTGCCTCAAGTCCTAAGACAATTTTTCAGTTTACGCGCGCTAAAGTGCATTACGTATATAAATATAGCGCTACACAGTCTTTTGAAGCTACAGAATTTTCTGATCGGTAGATGGGAAATCCGAAAACACGGTTTATGGGGAATCCAACGGTATTTTCGGATTTCCCATCTACCGATCAGAAAATGTTGTAGCTTCAAAAGACTGTAGCGCTATATTTATATACGTCATGTACTTTAGCGCGCGTAAACAAAAAAATTGTCTTAGGACTTGAGTCTGTTACGAGCGTCCCGACTTAAAACATTTTGATTCTATTTTACTCGCAACAAAAAACAGTGTGAACCAGTTACTCTCCTAAAACTATTTATTTACTTCAACTATATTATGTAATTAGCGTCTTTATAACTTTAACGGATAGGTAATCAATTCTTAACAGTTCAAACTTATCTCTCAATCTCTGCCTAAGCACAACTCTGTGAGTCTTCAACGATTTCTTCTTGACTTCTTTTACCAACGATGATCCATTTCTTTCGGGTAGTTTGCGTGATGCTATTCAGGCACTTCTCTTGATGCCTTATGAATAATGCATGACTCGCTTAGTTGTTCTCAAGCGTTTATAATACTTGGTAGAGGAAGTTATTGTGAAACTATGACTAATTTCCTCTATATACGTAACCTAGAATGATTCAGTAGTTTTAAAGTCTCTTATCAAACCACCAACTACCACATCTCAGCCAACTCATGTCCGTTTACGTGTCTTGTGGTTTCTAAATCTATATCCTTTACGTATTGCGTCCGGAGTATTTTCTAAATCATGCTTTACGTATTGGATCCGGAGTATTTGCTAAATCATGCAACTACAAATTATTTCCCATAGGTAAATTAGAGTAAAGTAAACTATATTACAATATTATAGTATACATAATTGTATATCATGTAACACCCTCCCCCTTGAAGAAAATAAAGTTTGTTAGAACTTTCTTTAAGGTTATTATATGTTCATTCGACTATGGTCTCGAAAGACAGTCTGCTATTACATTGTCCTGTCCTTTGATGTGTTGAATGTTCATATTATATTCTGATAATAACAAGCTCCAACGTAACAATCTTTGGTTCTTGTCCTTGAGCTTGTGCAGGAACGCCAGTGGGTTGTGATCAGTGAAGACAACAATTGGTGCAGTGAGGTATGTCCAATATAGGCATCGGATAGCAGCTGGTAACAAGTGGTAGCAGTTGGTAACAGGCGGTAGATGAGTTAGTCTATAGAGTGTACGGATGGTACAGGTGGTACAGATGGCAGCAGCTGCTAACAGACCGTAGCAGCTGCTAACAAGTGGTAGCAGTTGGTAACAGGCAGTAGAGGAGTTTGTCTGAGTGTAGAGTATACGGATGGTACGGGTGGTACAGATGGCTGCAGCTGCTAATAGTTGGTAACAGGCGGTACAGATGGTAGCAGGTGGTACGGATGGGGCGGATGGCGTGATTGTGTATTTTAGAACTGGGTCGGAGAAAGGTACTATTAAAGATGGCGTCTTTGTTGGATAGTGCGAAGTATATGTTTCGTTGGTTTTTATTATATGATTTGTTAGGGTTAGTGTTTTTAAAAGTTGAGATGTTTTGTGGTTTTGCTTGTAACTTCGTTTTTGGCGAAGAAGTAGCGGAAGATAAGGTGCAAAGATTTGTTCTGGAAAGTAAAAATCTTCATTTCCTGAACGCCAAATACTTTCCTACATTTGAAGATTTTAACAATGTGTGTTTGCAAAAAGGTGTTCCTCTTTCAGCGATTTTAGGTTCAAACGTAGAATGTTGCCGAAAGTGTGGACGACAGTTGCTGATTGACAATAGTTGGAAAACAGTTGTAGTATACCATGCTACACGAGGAACTTACATTGGTTGTCGTTTAACAAAGCGTTGCGGAAAGTGCAAGATATATGAACATTATGGTTTTTGGAGCGAAGGAGGAAGACGAATATGTGATTGCACATTTTGGAAACAACATTTCCTTCTTAGTACCGAAGATACTGCTATTGATATAAACATGTTGAAATACTATAAGCATGAGTTTGTCTTGGCAGCGTTGCCCTTCAAAATGAAGGCAAGTGTTTATAACACGTTGCATGGGTATGATTGTGGTGAGGAGGAGTTACATGTAGACGATACCAGTGAGGAAGTGGAGGGAGACATTAGGAACAAGGTGATGGAAAAGTCAGTTAAAAAGAGGAAAAGGTGAGTTACATTATTGTTACATAACTTTATTAAACTTGTGTTGTGATTTTACTTTATTATATAATGATTTACATTGTATATTTATTTAAGTGTTAAATGCATGTGTTAACAGGTGAAAGGGTGATTTAAACATAATTTGTAAAAGTATTTCTAAAGTTATTTATTGTGAGGTTGTTTTTTTTTTATTAATCAAAGGAAAGGAGATAGAACAAGTTCTCTGAAAGATTTGCTAAGTAGCCGTTTGGTTTTAGAGAGAAGACGGTTTGAAGAGGCATTTATTTTGTTTGCTGTGCTGGAAATTTATTTTAAATATGGCTTGCCTCTTAATAATTTTTCATGTTCTCGAAATGAAATGGTAGAAGAAACTTGTTTAGGGTAAGGAAAATGTTATGTATATACATTGTGTTTTTTAATATGCTCAACAGTTATGGAAGTTGTGTTATACATGTAGTTAAAAAGTAGGAACTGGTTTCCCACCAAAGTTGTTTATATACTCGCCGGAAAGAAGAAAGTGAGTTGGGATAATTAGAAAGTTTATGCGAGTCAGAGGTTCAGGTAAGCAGTTACGTAAGTAGTTTTGAATTGTACTAAAGTCACTGAACTGTACCTATGAAGTTTAATATATAAAAACCAGCAATCCATTTCCCAGTAAAGATTTTTTAGGAGGTGCCAAAACTTAAAGGAGGTGCCAAAATTTCCCCAAAGTCAGAATTTTGTCAGAATCCGATGAGTCAAAGAGAGAAAGAAGTGTTTGGGATTGTCATTGTGTACAACCTTGCCAGCTTAGAGACAAATACACTGTCTTTATCAAGATGTCATGGAAAAATTCACAGTTCACAGTAACACAACACCTCGCATCCGTGCAACACCTTGCCGAATTCCGTCATTCTGTCAAGCTGATAAGACTTCTGATTTCTGATACGCCAGATTTTTTGGAAACACATGATATGGTATATATTGTGTAGAAGCTGACAGTAATAATTACAACACACAAAATTTCATTTTCAAAATTCCAATGAAAATTAGGTTAACCTTTTCCCTACTGGGAAACATCACAATTTTTGGAGTGGCACGTGAGGAACACTCACGCAATGAGAAAGATAGGAAAATGCACTTTGACATTTCATGCATAACAATACAATTTAGTACTAACACCAGGCAAAGTGTATTTGTCAGTTGCACTGATGTTGGCATGTCCTAAAAAAAATGCAAGGCAGGTTTGTTGTTGCAAAGCTGCTGGAGTTATTCAATTTCAATCATTAAAAGGAAAGATAGCAGTTGGTATGTAGTGTACATTTAATAAATATTTTATATTTATGTGTTAATGGAGAAAGTACTTGTGTATTTACATGTAGTAGGGTTGGAGAAAAAATTAAGTATACATGAAAATATCATTCATTTATAAAAATAACATTTTGGAAAAGAAGAAAATGTTGTGAACTAATAGGTTTTTAAAACATATAAAGAGTGAAATGTTTTTTTTGTTATATGACTATATTATGTTATTTCAGTGGTCATGTTTGTGAAAATAATGATACTACAGTAATTTGTGTTTACATGTAGTTGAGAAAGTGAAATATGTACATTTCATTGACAATAATACTGTGTGTGTTGCAATAGCAATTGATAGGTAGTGAGTATTTCTTGCATTTTCGGAAAAATTGAGTTATGTCAATGTAAATATGATGTATTCTGTGTATTAATTTGTGTAATAAGTTAATATTCTTTAAAAGGTATTGGCAATGGTTCATTGCTTGGCAGAACTATTAACTCCATATTTATTACTCCTTTAATAACTCACTGCATGTGTTGAATTGGTTCATAATTTCCACACATTTGTCCACACATTTGGTTCATAGTTTCCTAGAGCTTTTCAAATAATTTGAAATTATATTATTCGTGATGCAATAAATTATTGCTTTATATTAAACGTTTTTTAGTAAGTGTACATGGAAATATAGTGCACTTTGAAAATAAATGTTTGAAATGAATATTTTAGATAATATTCAGCAGTTTTCAATGTATGTCATCAAAGGGAACGGTTTTACATACACATAGTAATAAGAAATGTTTCATGGATGGATCGTTTTTTTGTTCACCTGCTTTATATGTGTTACTTTTTGGGGGATTTAAAAAAATGAAGAAATTTTTAAAAACTAAATTTAGGTTGTCCAAATTCCCCAGACAGAGGGAGTAGAATATATGGAGAGCATACAGCAATTGCTGCAAAATATGCCAGTGAAAATCCTGATGATATTTCGATGGTTAAAGACAGTGGAGATGAAGATGATTTTGTTGTCATCAGAAAAATTGTGGATAAGCGAGAAACAAGACAAGGGTTCTTTTACCAGGTCAGTTGTATAATTGGTGGTGTTAACAGTGTTTGATTACAGTAATAGTCAACTTTAAGAATTTGTTATTATTTCTGAAATTGTTATTTGTTATTTTGTATATATTTGGCAAGAAAATGACTGACATTTCATGTTAAGGTATCATTTCATGTACGTCATTATTTTATGTTATTGTGTTATTGTTAGGTACTTTGGTCTGATGGTCGAATGTCATGGACAAGAGGTTCAAATCTTCCAGAAGGAATTAAAAAATTGGAGGGTAAAGATCTTGTTGAAGTCGTTGGTGAAGTAGAATTTAAGAAATATGTGTTCTTATCAAAGCGGAGTGAAGATGTAGGTAGAGAAGACACATCTTTGGAAACGGATTATGCAAAGAGGTATGTATAATACAGATAATGATAGGAAATGTTGGGATAGGTACTGCTTAAGTTTCATGTGGTACAGAGCGTTATACAGTACATGAATTAAGTTAGTGTAGTCGAATTAAAGTGCCTATATCAAGGTTGTGGATTTTACATATTTAGACTATTTGGCACTTTCTGAGAAGATTTTTAATATATCTTCCTTTCCTAAAATTTCATCTTCATGGACTTTTTTTGCTGTTAAAGTTGACGGAAGTGACGTAAAAAGAGGAATTTGTCTATATAAAAACAAAGAGAATCTATATCATAACAATGAGATTCTTCATTTGACGTAATTTCCGTCAACTTTCAAAGCGAAAAAGTCCATGAAGATGAAATTTTAGGAAAGGAACATATATTACAAATCTTCTCAGAAAGTGCCAAATAGTCTAAATATGTAAAATCCATAACCTTGATATAGGCACTTTTAAGTGGAATTGGTGTTGTTATATACATGACTGGAGATTAAGTGAACATTTATTACCCATGCACTGCTAATATTAACATTTTGAAATGTTGTAATTATTATATTGTTTAGAAAAATGAAAGTGATATTATAATTTTTGTGTGTAGGGTTTGGTAGATTTGTATAGAGAAATATTTGCCTTGGTGCAATGCCGCAGGGAAAGGGTTGTTTTTGAGAGTTAGGCATAGGGAAATTTTTCTCTACATCAAAAGAGAAAAATGGTGGATGTTTTTTTTCTAATTATCCCGGTTGGTTTTTTGGTTTTCATAAGTGTTTAGAGTAAAGAAGAAAGGATATTGTGTACTGTTTGCTTCGTAAAAAGAAATTTGTTTTTTTTTGCGTGTATTTCACAGATGGAAAAATAACTTTAAATATGTTGTGTTTGATTTAAGTTAATTTTCAAACATTTTTGGGCTATTTGACTGCCTATAAAACACATTTAAAAAAATTATGTTGAGCAATGAGTAACGGCTGATGCGGAGGGCTCGTTAGCCTATGAGAAAGGGAAAATTGGTACGACGAGGACCGAGAAATATATTTATTTATTTATTGATAATACGAAGTTTATTAATAATACACCAATTAAGAGGGGGGATTTAATTAACAATACGTAAAATGTGTTAACCTTCAAAGTTTAGCAGCATGTGGCATGGTTATTAGTTGTAGATGGGTAAATGTTAATAATATGTTAGTACAATACATGTAATGTTATGTATTGCTTATGATTTCATTTTCTTAATGTTTTGATAGTGATGGTTTTGCTCTAAAACTGCAGGTTTGTGTAGCATGGTAGACATGTAGTATGAAGAGTATATTAGTTTGAATTTTATGACATGTGATGGTGTATTTTTGTAGATATTGTATGTGCTGGGACATGTAGAAAATGAATAGATGAAAGTGAAAATGCTTTATGTGTAAAATGTTGTTAAAACGTGAATGACATGTGCACTGTATTTTGAAAATGGCGTCCACAAGAATGTTGCGTATTATTTCAGTCCATGCAGTTGTACTGTATTGCAGTTCCAGTTACAAGAGTTTGTTATTATTAATAGAGAGTTTAAGCTTGGCGTTT
>JAWNZC010000210.1:102500-195000 GCA_035771165.1 Paragorgia papillata | reverse complement strand
GTAGTATGTTGAACAGTGTCAAACGACAGACAGCCAGACAAGGTGGGAAGAAAATAGTTAAAGCAATATTCTTCGTAAATGTCGTGAAGTTCTAGGCTATACTTTTCAAAATATTAGCTTTCGACTAAACAAAAAGCAATACCAGTCCAGGACGGCTTTAAATATTTTCATAACGCGGGCTAAAATATATTTTAGTCCGCTGAATTATCCATCTTCGCCCGCAAAATACACGAAAATAAATAGGGAATTACAATTTTCTAGCCAAGTACAATTTTCTCTACTTGCCGGTATGGTTCGTCACTCGGAATAGCACCTAATATCATGTTCGTGTGTAGTTTAAAAGTGTGTCGTGTATATTATATTCATTGATATATTATAGATGCTTGATTGTGTTGATGAAGACAGCTACAAAAATACCTTGATGTCCGATGCGGTATTGGATGTACTCGAAAAGATTGGATACCGTGGTGTACCCTCAAGGGAGACACTGTCATCCAGAAATACAATTATAAGGTAAATACATAATATTTCACACGTCATATTTTTCTTGTTCTTTGCGGGTCGATTAATTTGGTTAGATAATTCAGCAGTTTAAATGGAGATATATCCACTATCATTGCTCCTCTTATACTCTCGCGTAACTCACTGTACCTTCACTATGCACTAAGTCTAACGCAGCATTGCTCTAGCGTCAAGAATGAAAGTTCCTTATGGATCATTGTTCGTTTGACAAATTCTAACATTTTATTTTCATTTCCAATATAGATCTATTGCCATGTTCGAGTTCAGCAAAAAGATGCCGATGCTAGATCAACTGATTTCTGGTCTACAATCTTTCGGTGTTCTAGAGTGCATTAGGAATAATAAGAAAGAGATGGAAGCTGTTTTCGTACAGTCCACAGTTTTTACTCCAACTGCCGACGTTCTGCTCCAGAGCATCGAAACAGAATTTAACGAAACCGGTTCAAACAAGAAGGAAAAGGAAATTAACATATTTAAATATTTCAGTGACTTTGTCGAAGATTCTGAGGGATCGGGTTAGTAAGAAATTTTGATTGTTTAGCAATAATAGTAAGGACCAGCATTACACTCCCTGCGTTAAAGCTGTCTTTTACGTCACGTCATACCGTAAACTTCCGATTATAACCTCTGAACTAATATTTGTTCAAAGGACTTCTCTATTTTCGGGGAAGGCTTGCAGTATTAGAGAGCATCGTGCCCTCGCTATTGATTGGAATTTTTAATTTGTGTCTATGATTGGGGATTATTTTAGAGGAAGTTCACGGTGGGAATTGAGCATTTTGCTCAAGAATGTCCGTCAGGTGTTGCCGTTAATTTCTAAGCAGTTCTCAAGACAACTTTAAGTTAACTTTTTTCTCTCACAATTCTAGAAGATGTGGAATGCACTCTACCCAAATTACTGTTGTTTATTACTGGAGCAAGCGGCATGCCACCACTTGGTTTTCCTCGTGGTATAACCGTAAAGTTCAAACATGGGTGCACCGAAGGATGCAAATGTCGTCCAACGTCCTCCACCTGCGATTTGAGCATCACATTGCCTGTTCATTACAACTCAGAAACATTTGGAGAAATAATGGCATCAGCCCTTATTGAAGGAGTAGGTTTTGGAAAATTGTGATGAAGAATGTTACATTTGGAATGATAATTACAGTCTAGATTATGTACATACACATTATAGTCTGTCTAGCCTCATTATGGCCCGCTTACACGTGCGATTTAAACTCGACAATTTCTGGTTTAGATGCATGTAGTTTTGTATTTTGTGACTTCTCTTGATAATTAAGTTTATTTTACCTAAAGTTTTGTTTTGAAAGTGACATTACGAATGAATGAGTGAGTGTACATGTATAGATAAAGTTTGATTCGATTGTCAAATTCAGAACCCAAAACCTATGTATTATCCAGGGTTCTGAGGTGTGATATTTATGATAATTTCTAACAAAATACAATTGTCTGATAACGAACACCCTAAGAAATGCGTACATCATAAATCATAATGAAAGGCCTATGCTGATTAAGTGCTGAAATATATCAAATGCCTCCTCTGGGGTTGTAGGGTATTGCAATCCATCGTTTTCCATCACATAGTGGAAATACTCTTGGTATTCGTTCTCGTCGATAGGGACTTCACACTGGAGTTCCATCTCAGTAATTTTATTGTCAGATGCGGCTTGCATGCAATCCATACCTCCAGATCTTTCGGGAAGGTAGTATAACACATCAGGAGATCCAGAAACACTATCATGTCGCGACGGTCTAATGTGGTGTGTATTCCACGTGTCTTTGGTTTTTTGAAGGTCCTCTTGTAAAACTGCATGAAAGCAAACCAAAGGCATTCTTTCTGAAGTTCGTTGTCCAGATCAAGTATCCCTGAACTGGACATGTCCTTAAAAAAGTTAATCCACCAGTTTGATCGCATTTTGCGAAAGTGGGACCACCAGTTTTCTATTCGCTGATTTCTCGTCGATGTCCCGTATTGGTGCGCTTTTTCTCCAGCAAATTGATCGTTTCCATCGGCTCGAAAATAGCACTGCATGGCCGCCATCATGCCATTTTCAGTTCCACAGTCGGTTCTAAGCAAAAGTGGGCATCCTTTTACCTCTTTGACTACATCCAGAAAGAGACGCGCAGGAATATGAGGAGAGTTATTCGATCTGACCACCTCTAACCACAATACTTTGCGGCTATAGCCATCAACAGCACCATGGATTGGAAAACCAAAAGGTTTCAATTTGCGTAACCTATTTAAGAAAGTTTACTAGTAGTTAATAGCGTTTGACGAAGGAACTGGGTAAAGTTTAAAGAGAATACACAAATATGAATATGTGCTTCATCAGACAAAATTTTAAAAAGAGTAAGTAATATTTCGTTTATCTGTTTTTTAAAAAATCTAGTTTTCCCCTTGCGTATTCTCGCAATGCAATGCAACAATAAATTTCACTACGATTTCAGAAATAAACATCCCAAATATAAAGACGTATTGACCACGAACCAGGCAACTTCCAATTATTTATTTTATACCCTGTTAGAATTATTGCTCGTTAACATACCATAAACATGCCAGCAATTGTTTGGGCCAGGTGACAAGTACTTCCTCCTTGTTAACTTTCGGCTTCTCCTTGCGATGCATGCGTCAGGGTCCAACTCTCGAAGAATTTGCGCCAAGAGTCGTCTTGGTGGATGAACATGGTGAATTAATCTGAGGGCATGCCAAATTGTCCTGTAACCCGACTGCTCCCCAGCGTTTGCCATTTCCACTCTAACAAGGTTTCTAATTATCGCCTCATCTACACAACTATTTCTTTTCTTCAGGCCATATTTTCGGAGCCGTCTTTTAAGACTGGATAGGCTCATGTTTAGCCCGTGATGTTTCTTCAAAAAATCAACGATAACTTCATAACTGTAGCCAATATGAAAATAATGCTCGATCAATTATCTCTCACGAACAGTTTCATTATCGTTACTTGACGCCTCTTCTTCTACAGTACATAAATTAATACAAACAAAACTTGCATGACTATGTGCGAAAGTAATGTAACAGGTAATATTCCCGCCAGCAAAATTAAATTTTCTCCCCGTCATAAAAGTCGCAAGATAGATAAAGGCTTACCTGTAGGTGTATTAGTATTATTCCCACAATTGTGGCAAAACCTAGAATTGTCTAGAAGCGCGGTTTGACAGTTGTCACAGTGTAAGTCATTGGCAGGGGCGTACCGAGCGGGGGGGTGTGGGGGGTGCGACACCCCCCCACTTTTTTCGAAAATGGTCGGTAAATTGATATAATATTGATATTGGTCGGTTTTTAAAACCAAAGCGGTCGGTAAATTTAGCCATTTATGGTGGTAACATCTTACCTTACCATTTGTTGTCAAGTCATTTTCACTTGTATAAAGTTGTATTTGTATGTTAGGATTCTGTGCTATTTATTAGCGCCTTAGCTAACGGTACTGATCATTCTGTGAGTCCGTGATTCATACGAATTATCGAGAAAAAAAACGGACTGAAAACTTGACAGGCCAAATTTACAGCATCAAATATGTAAGCATCAAATCTTACAATTAACTTTAGTAAGGTAAAGAAGACAAGTAATTATTAATTCAGGCCCGTCGGAAGCGGGAGGACTTGGCAGGCTGCAGCCCCCCCCCCCCCCCCCCCCAATAATTTGCTAAAAAAATTTGCAACATTTTTTTGAAGATGAAAAAATCTGTTAGATATTGCCCTGGATTTGAACATGATTTTAAGTATGCTTAACTCCAATATAAATATTCTTGATTTCTTGGATATCTTAGTTACTAATGAATCTTAGGCATTGCAAGAGTCACTCAAATTACGTCTTGTTTATTTTTATGTAAAATTTGGACTATGTCTGCCGCAAAATGAGCTGAAAACATTCGCTCAAATTGCAGGAAATGGTGTTTCCAAGGCTCTATATTTCAAAAATTTCCGGGGGGCATACCCCCGTACCCCCCTATAAATGCGGTCACTAATTCGCATGGCCCCGCCCTTTTCAGCCCCCCCCCCCACCCCAATAATCCAATATGAATTTGCTTCCGACGGCCCTGAAATTAAATGCCTGTTTTGGCAGTTATGCAATCAGAAGTTTACCTCTAAGTAAGTTGTAACCACTGTAGACTACTAGACTGTAAGTAAGTTGTAACCACTGTACATGCACTGTAGTTGTATAACCTAAATTACCTAATCTTTAATTAATAATATACTAGATTATAGAAATAAAAGCTGTAACTTTATTAACTTCAAAATTAAAAAGCAAAATAAAAAGGCACCCGAATATTTGTCTAGGATTCTTAGGAGTTAAGACATGTACAAACAAGAACTTTTCAATTCCATCCTCCTGGTGCTTCTAATTTAATAGAGTTTAATAGTGAATACACCTATCGTGATTTCTTCAAAACACCAGGTTTTACCGCACTTTCATACGCGAAAGTATGTGATTTTTGCGTGATTTTTGATTGAGTTTCGTCGGTAAATTTTGGAACAAACACCCCCCCCCCCAGTCGAAATGCCCTCGGTACGCCACTGGTCATTGGTCGCCATCTTTAGTAGACTTTAATATTCGTGATGAGTTATGCCTCATGTGAATTAAAACCTGCGTCGAATATCTACAATTTTCTGTGACATTTGAAACGAAACTCGAGAGGTTGAAGTACCGACATTTTTTCCACAAATTATTTTGACCGGAGATGGGATAAAACACTTAAGAAGATGACATGTTTTGACGGTACTAGTGTTTCAGCGAAATCGTGCACCCCCTGGACCACCAACAAGTAAATTTGCCGGGTGTTTTCCGGGGGGTGTGAGTAAAATATTTATGGAGAAGGTGTTCATTTCTACAGAGAAGGCGCACGTTTGTATGGAGAAGGCTCGCCTTTCAGCAGATGGACTTGAGTTGTCGACAGAAACGGTGCGTGTTTGCACGGAGAAGAGTCGTGCCTCCACAGAAGAGTATCGTATGTCTGTGGAGAAGGAGCTCGTCTTTCCGTCGAAAACGCTCATTTGCACGAAGAAGGCTTATGTGTATACAGATAAGTGATACACAAACGCAGAATACACATGTATTATCGCAGAATGTGTACGTAATTATTTGAAGAAGCGTCACATTTTCGCGGAGAAACGTCACATTTCCACGGAGAAAGCTCGATGTCAACGGAGAAGAGACGTGTTTGTGTGGAGAAGAGGTGACCCTTACGGGCCACCGTATATATATGATATATATAATATATAATATATAAAATATAATATATAATATATAATATATATATATATATATATATTATATATTATATATTATATTTTATATATTATATTTTATATATATCATATATATATATATATATATATATATATATATATATATATATATATATATATATATATATATATATATATTATATATTATATATTATATATTATATATTATATATATTATATATTATATATTATATATTATATATTATATATTATATATTATATATTATATATTATATATTATATATTATATATTATATATTATATATTATATATTATATATTATATATTATATATTATATATTATATATTATATATTATATTTTATATATCCTTGTGGTCTTTGAGTGAAATAAAAGCTTCGCGCTTTGTAGTTTGTTCGATTTTGTCACTTATACGAAGTTTGGTGGCGATATGTTTTAGTTCTTGATCAATTTCTTTTACTGTGTCCTCTGATCCATGCTTTTGTATGTTTTTGTTATGTTATCATGCAAAAGCTTATTGTATGTGTCTGGTGCTGTTTCGTAAATATTTCTAGTTTTATCTGCGAAAATGAACATGTTAGGTGACGATTTGATTTTCTTTAACACAACATTATATATATTATATATATTAGAAATGTTGAAAAGTATGAGGCGCAATAGTGGACAAAAGTCTGAAATACTATATAAGGTCTAATTTTTTATAAGGTCTATTTATTTTTATACAAGGTCTAATTTATAAGGTCTAATGTTTGTATACAAGGTCTAATTTTTTATACCGTCTAAATTTGTAAGGTCTAATTGTCTAAAATTTATAAGGTTTAAATCTGTCTAATTTATAAGGTCTGAATCTGTCTAATTTATAAGGTCTACCCTGGGTACGAGAAAATTATTGCACGGTTAGACAATAATTATATTTTCATCAAGTATATAACGACCTTTTATCGGGGGCTCAATAAATTTCCCGCGGTTCATTTCTTCGAAGATTCGAAGTTCATTGTTCAATGTTCAATCATGGGTGAAATGAACGACGACAGATTTAGAGAGGTTGTGGATAATATAATCACTCATCCATCGTTTCGTCAAACTCTCAGCATCATTTTAAATCAGTCGACCACAACAACAGCCGCCAGTGATACTTCGCTTGTTCATCAATCCAGTTCAAGTAATACAAACACAAATAGAAATCTCAACTCCTCAACAAATTCCCTCGCAAATTCCAACGCTTCTGCCAGCAGCACTGTATCAAGATACACTACTCCAAGTGAAGAATTTTCCGCGTTGTTTAGACAAGGATCCTCGCGCGTGGCAGAGCACCTACTTTTCAACGTGGTATTAGCCATCGCCAAGGTGCAAGAGCTCGTAGACGGGTAGCAAGCGCGCCATACGCAAGAGCACCTAACAACAGTGATCGACCTCGACGGAGAGAAGAAATATTTAGATCAAAAGAGGTTATATTGTTGCCTGATTCAAAGGCGGATAGGGTTGTACGTGCCCCAGAGAAAGCTAATCTTATGGAGCGCGGATTTGTGTTGAGCGAAACAAGAATTGATAAAAATTGGTCAGATAAGGAGGTTTTTCAACATCTCAACCAATGCTTTGAAGAAAAGCTTAGAAGCGAACACTTTTCGTCTGTGGAGGTTCGAGCAACTACTATTTCAACACGGTAGGCTCCCTGTTTTGTTTACAGAATACGGACATTGTTCAAAAGGCTGAACTACTACCATAAAAACAAAATCCATCCCTATAGCAATAAAACATTTATAAAGCTAACTTTTTTTAGGTTTGAAATACTTCTTGGTGTTGGATCAAGTCTAAGGAAACCATGTTTAACAAAAGACCAAGTACTTGATGGCGCTTTGCTCAGCCGCCTTTTTGCTCAAAAAATTATATGGCTCAGACCATTTAGTGATCTTCCATGCTCTTCCCGTCAAACGACATTGGACGAACTTTTTGAGGTGAAAATGACATTACATTATATTAAAAACGCCCCATGTTTTCAATAAGCCACTTTGCTAATACAAAGTATTCCTAGTTACAGTCCCCCCTGGCTGCAAAAACTCATTACTCAGTTAGCCAAGTAATGGGGTGATTGCACCAGGGGAGAAATTTGTTTTAGCAAAATGTCCTATTGCTTGGTAAATCAAATATATCTCCTTGATTGAAACAAAATTAATTTTCATCATAAGTAAATATTCAAATATACTACTGTTTAGTTAAGCCTTGATTTTTAAATTATAGGATGATACTCGAACAATTAATGAGAACAACACTGATGAAGATCAGGAAAGATATTCTGAGGCAATAAGTAAACTGGCTGAATTTTATCCTGATAAACAACATTCAGAACTTCTTTCGGCACTTACCATCTCAAAAGGGTGTGCAGAGGAAGCTGCACAACTATTGTTAGATGTTGACGAGCCTGAATTTAAACACAGTCAATCATCCTTTCCATCTTCTTCAATAGATATTGACCAGTTTGGTGATAGAAGTGGTCCATCAACTTCTTCATATTCATCAACAGATATTGAAGAGCCCAGTATTTGTACCTTTCCACCTGCTTTTCCATCTTCTTCATCAGATTCAGATCAGGACCTCATCCTTATTTCAACTCAAAATGAATCACCACATAATATCCTGCAGAATTTTTCTAATATTGCTATTGATTCTAATAATGATTTATGGTTAGATGTAAAGAGGGAAGATCTGTGGTGCATCTGTTTAGCATTCTATAAGTTGGCTCTAAAGCATCCTGATAGGCTGAAGAAAAATCTTTGTGTGAAGTTCATAGGATCTGGAGAGTTAGGTATTGATGCAGGTGCTCTACGCAACGAGTTTTTTTCTTTGTGTTTTGAGGAGGTTGTGAAAAGATTGTTTGAAGGAGACACAGCTTTGATTCCACGAAGGGGTATAGGGTGTAAATCCATTCAATTTGAGGTTGTTGGAGAATTAATTTCTCACTCTGTCTTGCAAGGTGGCCCAGGTTTTCCATTGCTTGCAAAATGGGTGGTAAACTACATTCTTGGTGAGGAACCTTCCACTTTGCCAATTTCCAAAGAATTTATTACTCTAAGTGAAATGACATCCACTCTATTAGAGTTGATTGGAGAGTTGGATGAGGCTAAGACACAAGAGAAGTTACATTATATCTTGGAAACTTGTCCAAAATCAGCTTCATTCTGGGAAGTTATTAATTCATCTGAGTGGTCGTGTACTGAGGTGATTAATCTTGGAAATAAGGGGTGTTTGGTTCATGAGTTAATTTACAATGAGCTGGTAAGGCGTAGAAAGGATCAACTTGATTCATTATGCAAGGGTCTAGAGTCATTAGGATTTCTTCGCATGTTGAAAATGCATCACAACGTTGCTGTTCATGTTCTCTCCTATCATGTGCTTGAGCTTACAGCAGAAATATTCACATCATTTCTCGAAAGCCATCCAAATTCAAATGCTGAAAAGCAGGCATACCAGTGGCTTCTTGATTACATTGCATCCTCAGATTGTGTGAATTCAGATGATTTTCCCCAGGGTAAACTGAATACATTATTGAAATTCTCAACTGGTTTGTGGAACATTCCACCATTACAAGAAAAGATTAATATACAGGTGAAGTTTCTTGATGATGATGATGATGAAAAGTTGCCTAAAGCTGGTGCATGCAGCAATATCCTTTGCGTACCCACAGTCCACTCATCAAAACAAGCCTTTGGCAGGAATATGGATGTTGCATTGAAGTATGGACATTCTGGTTTTACAGAACATTAAAAGATACAATAGTGAAGAACCATGACTCCTGTTTCAAATTTTAAAACACATCGTTGACATGCAATGATTTTTTTCTGTTCATGTTCTGTTTTGAATAACACACAATTGTTAAAAGAAAAACATTTACATGATATATTTTATATATAATTAGTAAATTACATATGTACTAAAATATCAATTTTAACAAGTTCCAATACTGTCAAAGTTCATATTGAGCAGAAGTGGACACTAGGGGGACAGTATTGAATTCAGTATGAAATTCATGTGCTAAAAAACTGAAAAGGAAATCATAGTATTGCAAGAAATATTTCTTGTATAGAATTCTTATAAAATTCTGCCCCTCTAATGGTTTGCATCTTGTCAGCAACTGATATTGAGGTATAAAAATAAGTTAGAATAATAAAGGTTTTTGAAAATGTGTAGTGTTATTGTGTTTGAAGTACCTTTCAATGCTGAAAAATGTTTATAAACCTGCTTTGATTGTTTTACTTTTTGTCTGACACATATCCTTCTCAGCCACAATCTTATCAGTAAGTTAAGGTATTTGCACTGGCTAATTTGATATCCTCAGAATGAGCTCATTCTATGCAGTTTTGTAGTTAATTGCATCTAATATTCGAAAAATAGGTTTATACCTTGATATACAAAGATATGAATGTTCTAGAAAGTGGACAAATACGGTGATTTTACCGGAAATAAGGTGATTTTACCGGAAATAAGGTCATTTACACGTGCAGAAGGCTGGGTCGGTTGCTAGGCCACGATTGAGCGCGCAATATGCTAATCAGCGGTCACCACTGGCGGCCACATTTTTCGACAAAATGGCGGAATGTAACATCAGCGATGCGAGGAAAGAGGCAGCTTTCCAGAGTTTTGAGGTCGAGTTCACAAAGAATGGGTAGGTATCTTGCATTTAATCGACTTTTCCAATACCTGATAAACCTTGTAACGATGACGTCTTACATTTTGACAGTTTTGAAGTTCCCACAGGACTAATAAGGCTTTTGCGGGAATACAAGTTAAAACCTGGGGAATCAAATCTTGAAGCAAGAGCCAGGCTATATAAGCGTCTGTGGTGCCTATTGTGGGTAGGTTGTTATTACATTTCAAACACTTAGGACCAGTTTACGATAAAGCCAACACGTGGGTGATGCAAGAATATAAAGTGCAAAACCAAGCACGAACATGAGAGACTGAGAGATGTCGAATCTAATTCAACTCCGGTTTGCATGTAAAATGTTGAGCGTGAAGTGAAAGACATTCAAAGCTTTTGTGTAGTGTGTTTTTTGTTGTTGTGGATCTGTGCGGTAATGCTGTACTTCAAGGGGGAATAAATGGTGTGCAATACAAGGATAGACTTGCGATTATTTTCATATTGTTTATTTACAGTTTGGTAGCAAGAACACCCTCGGATCAGGTGTTCCTGGAGAAAAACCAACGTATGTTTATCCTGACACACTAAAAGCCGTCATAAGAGAAATCATACCCGGTAATTTGACATATCGTGATGATCCAACCCATGAGAGGGTAAGTGCTATATTTCTTACTTGCAGGGTCTGCTTTAATATTCTAATCTGAGTGATACATGTAGGTACCTTGCCCGTAGATAGGTCAAAAACTGAAAATCTAGCTCAAATAAAGCCTTTTGGAGGTATCTGAATCAACCAGAAAAAGAAACATGCTTAGTTGTTTATTTAAAAGTATATAGACATGGTAGCCAATGTTGCCAATTGTGAAGTTGCTTTTGAATAAGTTGTGTATCACATAAAATGGAAATTACATAATTGGTTAGGGCTATTCTGCACTCAGTTGATGTTGTGACGTCAAAAATTGCCTCGGTTCTTCTGAGTTAAAACCGATTTAATGTTAAGGTTAGGGTTTGATTTTGGCTCTGATTTAGTCACAATAAAATAGCTAAATTGTCTCCAAAATATGACGTCATGACATCAACTGAGTGCAGAAAAGCCCCAATCTTAAATAATTATGCACCTATCAATGTTAAGCCCACGAAGGGGAGGTCAGCCGAACGGCCTGACAGTGAGGAATTTGATTGAAAATTTGCATGAAAAATCAAGTGCTCCAATTTATCCATCCCCTCCCCCAAGGCTTAAAATTGATAGGTGCATTATAAAAACTAATATATTTCACCTTTTTCTATGAATAAGATCATAAGAAACGAAACAAAGTCAAAATACTCTAGCTATTTACACAACTAATCTGTACAGTTAGGCTGGCTATTTACAATATTTTTCTATCCAATTTGTAGGTATACAAAGTCAATATTGGAGACCTGTCGGCAGCTAGCTGGCCTTCAGTAAAACAAAAGAGAAACTCCTCCAAAAAATGAACTATTGTTAATAAATTTGTTTTGTTTCTTGTCATTTTGTTAATTTAGTTCTGATATTTAATTTCCAACAAACATAAAAATTGCTTGACGATTAAAGGCTTGGGTTGATTATTTTCTCTTGTTTAATGGACAAGATTTGTGCGATATCCTTGAGTGTTCTTTAGATCCACAGCGACAATACTTCCTGGAAACGACAGTAACACAGCTACCCTCACCTTCGTTCTGACCTTCCTCCAAATCATTCTGACCTTCCTCCAAATCATCATCATCTCCATATGAGTGCTGAATTGCTTGTCGTTTCAGCCATTTCTTTCTTGCTTCTTGATCCTCGGATCTAGCTACCTTCATTCTCACCCTGTTGATCTTCGCTTTGTCTGACTTCTCATTCTGTATTCCTTTGGCCCTCGTTTCAACTGCTCTTTGTAGTGCCTGCACAACAGCTGGCAGCACAGGAAGGTTGAGATGATCATAAAGATCATTGACCCAATGATATTGTGGCCCCCTAACGTGAAAGCACCATGTCATATTTCCCTGGCACAATCCTGCATTAGTTGAGCACATGTAGTGCAATCTATAAGACATATTAAAAAGGTGATTTGAAAGGTGATTAGCTTAATCCAGGATTCGTGAACATAATTACAAAGACAAGGGAAAATATACTTGGCATTTTCTGTTACGATGTCACATAAATATAGAAAGATTTTGTGCCAAAAAGTTGGAGCTTTTTTGCTGGGTTAGTACTAATCGCCCTTTGAACAACTGGCTCCAGAAATTCAACTGTACATAGACATATACAAGAACTTCACTTTGTTACCTGATGGATCTTATTTCTGCCATTTTGGTTTAGTTGCTCTAGAAGCACGTTTTGACTTGATTAATAAATTTCTCATACATTGCTTACTTTTCATGTATCAGTTCTTTTGAGAACTTGGTAGCATTGTAATACAATTTTATTTGTTTAAATTAGGGTTACCTGTTTAGACTTTGATCCTTGGACCTAAACTGTGGCAAAACAGTAAAGTGGGCTTCACACTGGTTGGAGTGCCCCCTTCCCAACTCTGGGTGGATTACTGAATATGCATCTTCTGCTCGTTTCTCGCATTCTATCCTGTAGGCCAGCCAATGAAACTCACATGTCAAGGGGCACTTGGTCTTGTAAGGACTCCCTTCACACTTGAGATCTTCATCTTCATCACAAGTTTTACAACAACAGATTATATTGTTATGAAATTTGCACGACCCACCTTCCCAGTTATGAATGTCTCTACAATGGTACTGGGCTAGATCACGCATATGCTGAGCATATTCAGCAGCATCCTTGCATTGCTGTAAAACACAGAAATGGTTAAGACGAGCTCCTTTAATGAACAGCCACAGCCAGCCTTGTGACGGGTGCATTTGCACTTTGCAGAATCAACCAGAGGGAATTTCCCCCTATGTATTCTTTTTAGATCATGTGAAAATTCTTTTTTTTTTTGCTACTTCTTTCAATCTGTTTGTAAAGGCTCTTCCCACATGGCCTCCACACTTATATACTTTGGCAGTAGGATGATTCAGCATTACAGATTTTGCAGAGCTTGAATCACCATCTTGCCACACAGTGTCAATAATGCAGCCTTCATTTTTCGCATACTCATAGCACTCTTCTGCAAGGACACCCTCCATGGACTTTGATGTCCCTTCATACAATTCTTCTTCGATTACATCATCGTTGCCGCGCATACACTTGTGACCATACCAGAGGAGGCCTCCAGTAAGGTAGTTCTTTATGATAAAAGAACCATTCTTACTGAAGTGACCCCTGGTATGCCACACACCATCTGACGTTACAACAGCCTTTTGCCAACAGCCAAGGATCCCAGGTTCGATAGCTTTAATCCTATCTTTTTCTTCTGCACACATACCATCCAGGATCTCTGTAATATAAGGATAAACAAGTTTTATGACTTCATAGTAGCGATTCTTTGACAAACAGCTAATTCCCAGAAACAGTCTTAGAGTCTTCTCAAACTTAGAAAATCCATGTCCTGAGATAAAGAAGGCTACTGCAAGGGCGAGGCCAACAACTGTTCTTCTTGAACCTTCAACCAATGCTGATCCCTGAAATTTTACGGTACGGATACTACAACCAGTACAGACAAAAGTGGCATTTAGGCTGCCACCATGACCATTTGCTTCTACTTTGGCTAATCGAAGAATACCTGGTAGGAGATTAAATTAGAACAACGCTATAATACTAACCTGCGAGCAGACATTCTTTCTTGGGCGACCCAAAGCCACACACCCCTAAAGACAGTCTGTTTACAGGCTACTATAATACCCTCAAGGAAACAATGTATGCTATTGTAATGTTTGCCAATGCTCAGTGATAAAAATTGAAAATGTGTTAATATACTATGGTGATTGGAGTACCCTGATTTTCATTAATGAAATAAAACTATATATATAGCTATATAAACTTACCGTTGCAGTCAATTGTACTACATCTGGAAGTGCTGTTGATTTGTTGAACCAAATCCATCAGTTGAGTAGATTCACAAACGAATAGCCTTCGCTCCATAATTTCTTCTTCACTTGGCTCGTTGTCATTACTTAGCATCGAGTCAGATTCGTCTGTGCTCATGTCTTCAGAACTCAAGCAGCTTGATGACTCTTCCTGAAGGCACTCTTTCATTTGTCTCAACTGAAGGGTTTCCTTTACAGCTTTTTGTGTTTTGTATTGAGTCTTGCCAGGACTCGAGAACTGCACTCTCGTTTTCTTGCCACGTTGGTACGTTTCTTGTTGCCATTTGGCCGGCAACGTAAACGATAATCTGCTTCCAGCTCCCTTTCCCATCATATTCGCACTTTTTTGTCCTCTCTCCACCGCAAGTTGGTTTTTTTCACCACTAGAAAGTTTACGTCTCTTCTTTGTACGTGCCATTTTGAAAATACTAAAATTCTATTAAATTGTGCGCATGCGTATCTGGTTTTGACCGACCGGAAGTAATTACCAGAAGTTAATTGCATAGCAACGGATAAACAAAAATATTAATCAATGGGGTAGGGAAGGGATAGAGAGGATTTACATTGTTTTTCATGCTGCAGTGATTTGGATCAGCGGGAAAACAACCAATATGGCCGAAAGGTAAGGACATATGAAGAGAGCTGTTTCCGAAGCCATTTAATACTCTAAATAAATGTTATTTCTTCAGTCATTTGGAGTTTGGAGCATTGAGGACAGCCAGGAAAATAGTTTTTCTCAGGAAGTACTGCACTGAGGACCAAAATATTTGGTATGGTGATTCGTTATACATAAATGTACAAACATAGTTTCGGGCCCTCTTTACAGTTACTTTGTGTGGAAGGAAAGATATTTTAAAATGAGTTGATTGGTTGAAATGAAACATTGTTCATTTTAACAGATAATATTTCATTTGCAACTGGGCCCGAAACTACATCGGTACAAAGTGTAATGCTGAGAAAGAATCCAATTAGTTTCAATCCAATTTTTGAATATTGTAAGAAAAAAACAGAGAGTTCGCGATTTTACCTGGGTTGGTAGTTAACTCTGTGGGGACGAGAAGGATTCATAAACTTTTACGCTTTTGAAATTTCTCTGTTGTTCAGAGAATACCATGTCATTTCATAAATTCTAAGTAACATAGCTAAAGTTGCACATTTTTTAGATATTTTTGAAAATGTCACAAATTAGCCAGTGCAGATACCTTAATTAATAGGCCTTCATGAGTCACACTGCTGTTTGATCACGTACATACTAAGCTCAATTGGCCTGTGTTCCAGTCAACTACACTACTAAATTGTAGTGGACTGGTACATGGGCTAAAGCTGAATTTGAATAGCATGAGGTAATTTAGGTATGTAATAAAGTGTGAAACTCATATATGGACATTATGAATAAGGAATTGTGAGTTACTCCTGCAACAGGTTAATTAATACACCTACAGTTTGTTGATATACATCTATGCCTTCATTGTTATCTTCCATTAAAGGGTTTACCTGCTGCTGTAAGAATACTTGCTGATTTTCATTTAACTGAACAAGGGATGAAGGAATAACTACATTGTTGTCTGTTTCAACTTCTGGAAATGGGGCGTCTTCATCGATTCCATAATCGTTCCAAGTATTAACAAGCGCATCTTCAACTGATTGGGGATCAACATGTAATAAATGATACATTCCTGAATACCATAACTGAAATGGTGATCAAGTATTTGCAATTATCGGAAGACCAAATTCTTCTGGCTTGTGGAGTTTTGGGAAAGAAGTATCCCGATGATATTTCCCAAAACGAGTTGGGAGAAGAGGTGCTACATCTTAAAGCCATCCATAGCGCTAATTTTGGAAAAGAATCTTTGGGTCCTCTTAAGCTTTTGAACACTATCAGAAATTTCATGTTGGACGAGATCTTCTGCAATGTCTGTACTGCGTTGAGGATGTTCTGCACCTTGCCCGTTACCGTAGCCTCCGCTGAACGTTCGTTTAGTAAGCTGAAACTCATCAAGAACTTTTTGAGAAGCACTATGGGTCAAGGAAGACTGAACGATTTCGCAATGTTGAGCATCGAGGCCGAACTTGCAAAGCGTAGACTTTCAAGACATTATCAGTGACTTTGCTGTCAAGAAGGCACGCAAAGCTCCTTGCTAAAACTACACTGACGTTTCAAGACCATAGTATTGTACAAACTGTAATCTGTTTATTTTTAATATTTGCTTTTTATGTTTTTGACTGTTGTTAAGAAGGCAAGCAAAGCTTTTTTGCTGAACCAAGCCACCAAAGTATTAAGTGCAATAACTGAAGAAAGTAGTATTAGAAATGACAAAGATTCAGAGACTATATTATCTGCTTTTTGACAGTTTTTGTACGTAACGTATTTTATAAGTGAATAAATCACCAAAGATAATGCGAATGCGATGGTTTGCGTTTGGTTTGTTCACTTCACAATAACGCTATTGAAACTAAAAATATCGCAGGGGGCCCGCACGCAAATTATGACCCGGGGCCCGTTCTGGCTCTCGACGGCCCTGAAGACAAACAAGTAACAGCTATTGTCCTAGTAATCAAAGAAGGAATAGTGACTGTTAAATTTCCAGAAGAGGTAAGTGCATATTAAATTTTACATATTGCTTCACAAGTATCGTTTAACCAGATATAAAAAAGAGAAAAATGCACAAACTGTCTTATTTATAAACACCGAGTAAAAATCAGGAACCATGGGACAATTTGTGAGTACACATACTGTAGTGGGTATGGCAGTGGGCAGACCTAGGCTGTTGCTCTAATTAGTCACTGTTTAAATCTTGTCTCCCTAAAACCTGGGAATATGTGGATATTTTAACTTTTTTGTAATACAATGCATGACAATGTTTTGGCAGTTTTGTTCCCAGGAAAACTCCTTTTGAAGAATATCTTAAGCAAAATGAAGTAAATAACTTACACAAGCGAAAAATTATTAATAAGAATGTTTTCCTACCACGTTCAAATCAAAACCACTTGGTGTTGTTACATGTTAAGATCGCCATCTGGCCCATCGTAGTGTCTCTTTATATAATACTAGAAACTTGAAATCGATATTGTCATCGAACATAGTCGTCCTGATTTGCACGAAACTGCACACCACAACCGAAGAGAAGTTAAATAACTGCAATGACGACGGATGAAACTCCAAAGTAATCCAAATTCCAAAGACACTTTGGCTGTGATGGACCACATGACCCGAAATTTCTCTGACTCCTTTCCATCTACCGAACTGACGTGACGTCATTATGATTGTGCAGAAATGTGGAGTTTCACGTCAGTTTGGCTGTTAGAAACAAGTTTGATTCGACAAAAGCTGAGACAGGTAGTAATTTTATTACTTGATTATTTTAATTTATGCTTTTGTTTTTAACACCGAAGTATTCATCTCTTCGTGAATATTGACATTAAATTAACATTAATTTCATAATTGATATTTAATTTCAAAAAAATACACGTTAATAAAAATAAATATCAATTGTAGAAAAACAGTAGAAAGGAATATGCTGTACATACATATAAAACATAATTAATAAACAACAATGAATTTTGTTTTAATTTGACAATTTAATATAAAAAATGACGAGTCTTATACAATTACATTTTTGTTATTACCTGTATACAAGATAAATGCAGTAATGCACATACTGCTTTACTGGATAAACTTGTCAACATTATTGAAAAATTTCAGAACAGATACAACATTAAAGTGCCAATCACTTTTAGTCTTAGAACAATGTTTTTAGAACAATGTTGCTTAATCCCTTAACTTCTGTTAAGTGGTCCCATTAACTCGGGACTTCATCAGAGAATGGCTGACGAAAGCTCAGCAAGTTTTCCAACTTTAATAAACATAGTGTATGACCGCAAACAATTTGTTTTTAATTGTATCTATCCATGAAGATCTTGTAACAAACTATTTCCTTTCTTATATAGTTGAAACACCATTAAATGGCCATTGGAGAACATCCAGAGAACATAAAGGTGAAAGAGGGAATGTATAGTAATAGACCTTATTAAAAAATGGCCACTAAACTAAAATTATTTTAAGTGCATATAAATTACCCCTTATGACCTCGTTTTAAAGTAAAAATTATTTTGAATTTCCCACATGAAAACGAGTTCATAAGGGCTAATTTATATGTATATAAAAGAATTTTAATTCAGCAGCCATTTTTCAATAAGTTCTATGCCCCTAGACCGATCCTAATTCCTTTTATTACAGGTAAACTATGTGAAGTGTTCCTTCTTTTAGTTGCAAACTTGATTGCAATTTTGCTTGACTTCCTTTGCAAATTTCCTTGCAAATCTCCACTCAAATTTGCAATGTTCCTATAGAAAATTCACTTCCTGTTAAAATTTCCCAAGTTCCTGTTTTAATATCCTAACTTCCTGTTTTGTGTAGTACTGTCTTTTATTATGTTTTTGCTGTCAAAAGGTTGCTCAAAAATAAAAATTTGGGTGTGTGGCTGTGATTCAAACGTAACGGCTTATCAAACCAAATTTATTTTTGAGCAACCTTTTGAAAGCAAAAACATAATAAAAAGACAGTTAGTACTACACAAAACTGGAAGTTAGGAAATTAAAACAGGAACTTAGGAAAGTTTAACAGGAACTTAGGAAATTTTAACAGGAAGTTAATTTTCTATAGGAACATTGCAAATTTGATTGGAGATTTGCAAAGGAAGTCAATCAAAATTGCAATCAAGTTTGCAACTAAAAGAAGGAACACTTGATGTAGTTTACCTGTAAAAGTTATTTTTGGATTTCAACTTTCACTACAGTCAATCATCAAAGAATATAAACTCATAACTTACCCAACTAGGGGACTGGCCCCCAGCCCGTACCATTGAACTCAAGTAAACTGGAACGCTAACTCCATAAGTCAGGCCCTATGATTGGATGAAGCCAAAAATCTTTAAATGTTAGTTTTTCTGAGTTTTAAGCTGAAATACATGTACTTAAAGTGTCACTATGATGAAAAATCGTCAGTCTTTTTTTGATCTTATCATAAAGTACATTTAAAATGAGGATGAACGGCGTTTGTGGTTTGTAAATATCTCATCTCGTTCAAGAGATATTCACGTTTTTGAAATATGCAAATTAGATGACTGATGACGCCATTTTCTCCAAATGAGCGAAATGAAAATCGTAAAATTAGGAATATCTCTAGAAATAAACAATAGAAAGTGCTCAAATTTTGCATGCTTATAGTATTAAATAAAATATGTTTCACTGTGGAACTTTAGTTGTTTTCTTGGAAACTACTGGTTCCTGGCCCCCTCCAATGATAAAATTAAATTTGCTTATTTATGAGCAATTAAGTAGCGTTTACTCCAGCGAATAAAAGTGAAGAATAGGGCTTATGTAGGCATTGTAATTCAAACGTTTAAATCTTTCTATTTTTAAACAATGAGGCAAAAATGATAATTCCCTTATTAAGGTTTAGAGTAACCTGAGAGCATGCGTGTACCATGGCAATCCGCAGAGAAGTGTATTTTATTGGATACTATATAAGCATACAAAGTTTAAGCACGTTCTATTGTTTATTTCCACAGAAATTCCTTATTTTACGTTTTTCATTTCGCTCATTTGGAGTAAATAACGTCATCAGCCATAAATTTGCATATTTCCAAAACGTGAATATCTCTTGAACGAGATGAGATATTGACAAACAACAAACGCCATTCACCCTCGTTTTAGATGTACTTTATGATAAGATAAAAAAAAGACTGATGATTTTTTCATCATAGTGACACCTTAACGCTGAACGTTGGGCTGTATATGAAACTGAGGCTATTGAAAAATGCTATTTGGTATAGAAACTTCAAGACTTTAGCTAAAAGGGAAATAATTAAAATATATAAACACAACTGCCATTTTGCTTGCCGTAGGTTACAAAATGGCAGTTGTTTTTATAGTTTTTAATTATTTCCCTTTTGGCTAAAGTCTTGAAATTTCTACACCAAATAGAATTTTTCAATAGCTTCAGTTTCATAAACTTATTCTTAAACTTATTTCCCAGCGAAATATGGTCGAACATTTACTACATTTTAAAAAGTTTAAAATAACGAGGAAACTTATACTATACATCAAATTGAAGCCAATGTTATTTCTATAAAACAATGTATTTCAATCCGTTGTTTTGGAGTAATTTGTTATCGTCCCAAACAAAATATATGCCAGGATGAAAATTAAGTAACTTGAAGCATGGGAGCTACCTGCAAAGGGACTGGCACTGGCTTCAAAATCACCCACTGAGTTATATCGTTCCAGTCTTCTTATTAGAGTTCAATGGCCCGTACACCTCTAGATGTGTATACCAAATTATGTTCACTTGAGAATACGGGATTTAAAGCTCTACTGACCACATATTCTGTACAAGAATACTTTCAACATTGTGTCTTTTTGGAAGACTGGCTGTCGCTGGTTGTTGTGCCTGGCTAAGGTCACCTGCATCAGTTTGGTCAGAATACTTTGCATCAGACTTTGCATCAATGACTTTGCATCAGAATACTTTCAACATTGTGTCTTTTTGGAGGACTGGCTGTCGCTGGTTGTTGTGCCTGGCTAAGGTCACCTGCATCAGTTTGGTAAACATTAGTTTGCTTATTTGTAATTAATTTAGCCTCTTGGTATGTAATAGCACTATTTACATTATAACCATAGCTATAAGCTGTCATATTATTGGCACCACCACATGCCTGCCTTTGTAAAGAAAAAAATGACTCAACTATGTCCTGATTTATCCTTTTGGGAATGATATAATGATGACTTCCGTGAAGTGTTGTAAACACAGGACTGTTCATATATTTCACCAGCTCCTTAAATCCGTTAATTGAGACCTAAAAAATAAAACAGTTTGTTATGTACCAAGTGTTTTTGGTTTGAGAATTTGAGCTCACCATGAATGGTTAGACTCAAATAAATTAATATACATACACGTACATTCAGGAAAAAATAACACTGTCAGGTAATTTAGAAAGGAAAGAGTATATCATGGCTGAATAGTACTGTCTGCATAATATAATTTTGTGGTTGACTTAATACACAAATGCAAAAATAGAACTGTGACACATAGAAATAATTACCGGTACATGATTGTATACATCAAAATGACAATTGCTGGGAAAATAACAAAAGTTGGTGGTGTTTAATACGTAGTGAAAATAGGAAACTTAAGCAAAAAGTAAACAAAGTTTTTATACATGTAGAGTTGGATAAACAGTTTAGTGTACATTTTACTTTCTATTATTATTTGTCCTATGGGTTCGCCAAAATATAGCATAACTTTATATCCAGAATGTACACTAAACTGTCTTCACAATTTACATATACCTGTAAACCAAACATTGTTTACCAAGATATAAAATGAGAGGACATGTCAGATTTTACAGGAAATATAGAAGAAAGTTCATCTTTCCAATCGTTGAAAAATTGAAGGACATTGTCTAAGTCTTTTAACCTTGAATCAGTTAAGGATGACAGTGGTTTAGTGTCATTAAAAACATTCCATAATGTATCACAGTTGTGCACAAATTTTTGTGTTGAAGCAGTAACACTTGACTCATATTTCTCCATATCCTCTCTTACTTTCGAATTTAAAACTTGAACAGCCAGTTTTACCCGCATTTTGCTAAGACTGTCTAAGTGGACATGAGAACTCCTAATGTTTGTAGAAAATAAATGTCTCTGTTTGTCTTGCAGGTAAACTGAATAAATATGGTCCCAATGAATATTTTTTGAATCCAGTAAGTGCCCACTGTTATATATGTTATTTCGAAGTTTTTTGAGTAGATGAGGTGCGTCGGATATAAATATTAAAGGAGTATTTGAAAATGGATTAGTTGTCTTGCTTTCCACATCACTGCAACCATTGATGACCATAAATGCCCTGTTTTCAGCAGCACCATCACAATATGTAACCAAAACAGTGAAACCATAACAGTGAAGTAGACCAACCCCTTCTCAAAAAATTCTGTTTAAATTGCAGCCCGATATCCCTCTTGTTAAAAAATGACCACATGGATAATGAAAAGAACTAAAAATACTCTTGAAATAGAATTGCAAAACATGTGTTGCAAGTTTTTCTTGCACAGCAGATTTTGTAGGAACATTTTCAATGTTGTCATCTAGGTCAACAAATCCAATTAACTCCCGGGATGATGGGTCGAATAGTAAACCTTCTTTGATCTTTACTTCGTCAAAGAATAGTCCACCTAATTTTCCTACATCAGGAATTTTGTGCTGGTTGTAATTTTCCCTCATTGCTCCAAGAACTGATGTTTGCCAACCAGATTTAGAAGAACAAAAGTTTTTATAATCAGACAGAGTTCTTCCACTGGGAAGTTTAAAAAAACCAGACTGTCTTAAGTCATTGTAAATAGAGTGTGACTTGGAATACATCCGAAGACACCACTTCAAAACAGCAGGATGCCATTGCATTTGTCGTGAAGGCACATTCAAAGCCTTGGCTTGATCATTTAGAAGCATTATCAAAAATGTGTCAGACTCACTCCCAGTGTGTTCAATAATATGATTTTCAAGTACCTTTTTTTTTTGAAAAACTTTTCTTGCAACCAAGCCATTTGCAGGAATATTGTCTGTTAATGGGTGCTACATCAACCACTATTTCAATATGCGATGTCTTAATATCTCTGAACAATAAGTCTGTGGACTGAAAATCAGTTCCCATATTATAATTCTCCCAATGATAAATATTAACATCATGTTTTTCTGTAACTTTGTTCAAGCCAATATATAATTGCTGGAAAAGTGTTTTGAAATCAGAGTCTGTACAATGCCCAACTGTGCTCATTGTTTCCTGGTATTTTTCAAGCCTCTTCAGTTTAACTTGTAACCCATGAATTTTTTCAGCCATTTGCCTACCATTTTCAATAAGTGTGTCTTTTTTCATGTAATCAAATCGTGAAAATCTAGAAGAGCTATCATCTGTTTTTTTACTTCGAGACTTGCGTGTTCGCATATAATGGTTTGCTTGTAAACAGGCCTCACAGCTTCCAGCAGAACAAATTAACAAGGAACATTTGGTGGCCCTTATTACTTTCTGCTGAAAATTAGATGATAATGGTTCAAGGTATGCAGCAGCTTCCCCATTGATGGTTTTAAATATAGGTACCTCATTGCTAGCTAACTCTTGTATCTCATCTTGATATTCGTCAACCCAAACTCCAGCACAAAGATGAAAATTTTCAAGGTTTTTCATGAAAGAATACAAGTCATTGAGACTATGGACTGGTTTTGACATGTCATTATTGTTACATCCGAAATCAATTTGTGTAGGTTTTCCACAACAATAAACTGGTGAGTACCATCTGCTGCCACTATAACTTCATATTGTACATTAATCAGACTGTTACCCAAAAAATATAATTGCACTTCAGAATCTTTTATGTTGGCAACAACTTGCCATTTGGGAAACTTGTTTGGAAGAGTATTGCTGTTACTAACCTTGTAAGCAAGACTGTCTGACATTTGCATTTCTCCCAAAATAGAAAGACATTCTGACTCAAGACCTTGGCATAGATCCTTACTACTTTGGGCGGAGACTAATTCAGAATTGAGGAGCAGGTTGACAAGAACTTGTCCGTGATTTGAAACAATTCTTTCTACGTTCTTGGAATAAAATTTCCATCTAAGAACCCCACCAAATTTCCCGAGACCCTTTGTTGTGTTGTTTATAGACCGATAGAAATAGTTTCTCAACTTTATGCAATCGAAATAGATACCATAAACATTGAAAAAAGCAATGTTATCGTGTGGCATAGAAATTTTAACCAATGAATAAAGAAGTAGTTCTTCAGCCTGCAGAGGTAATTTGCCATTATATTCCAGTGGCGTTGGAGACGTTTTAAGAAAACCATTGCCAATATCTGCAACAGGTTGATTCCTTTCGTTTTCAAATGGACTCCCTAACGATGCCGCAGTACTCTGGCCAACTGAAATTCTCTCAGATAATTTACAACGCTTGTCTGGTATAAAAGCAGACGAATCTGAAGGTCTTTTGCCATATAAATCACACATTTTTATGGTAGAAAGTTTTGCTTCCAGCACAGAATTAAGATCGTTCAAAGAAAACTTGCACACGACATTTTAAGCTTATATTTTTTTGAATCTTTGGCAAAGTGTGCAAACGCAATCGCATATATCGTCATCAGTCAGATCAATGTTCCATAAAGAAACATTAGAAGAAACAGGGGTGGGTTACGGTTTTCATATCAAAATGGCAAAATTATCAACTCTGATTTGCTTTGTTTTCTTGAAATCTGAAGAAGGTATCCCTAAGCTATCTCACACGTAAATTTCAAGGTGTATAAAAGTGTTTAACATACCAAGCGCTCATCATATCTTTAGCAATTCACCTTTTACTAAAACCGTCGAAATGGAAAAGTTGTTCAGAATTTACATTCAGCTGGTTTTAACCCTCTCAAGATTTAGTACGTACAACGACACAATAACGGAGAATAACAAGATACCATAATTATGTATCTTGTTTGTTTTATCCGTAACATTTCAGACATCAAACTGGCGAAGAATAAGCATTGAAAAGGGGCAACTTTCAGCCGTGATAAATTCCAATTATCAACTCCAATTTTATTAAAAATTTTAAGACATAAGCGTACAATAATAATCTTCAACATACCTGAATGTCTTGCCGTATATTTGTTGAGAACATATGAAGCGCTCCGGGTGAAATCAACTCTCCACTTCAGTCATCAAAATATCAAGGCTATGCTCCTTTTCAAGTAAAATACATACTAATACGGTAATAGGACATCTATTTCATCTGTATTTAAGAAAAACTTCTTCTCACACACAACCGTTCAAGACATATCTACGATAATTTATCGGTAGCCAAAAAATCGATTTCTTTGGAATTTGGCTGAAAAGCACGCTGGTGCCAGTCCACTTCCGCATCACACGTCGATCAGCTTTCCCATTGCCGTTTCACCGCCCAGCATATAAGCGCCCTGGTCGCTACTGTCAGTTTCACGCTTGGCGATCTTCAGGCGGCTGAAGATCGCACAGCGTGAAACTGACAGTAGCAGATCGCCCAGCGTGAAACTGACAGTAGCCACCATCAACATTTGAGGTAAGCCCACTTATATGGTTGCCGAATTGTAGCAATATTCGATAAAAATATATATTCATTAGATAAAATATATATTCATCCGATAAAAAATATATTTATTCGATAATATATATATTAATTTGATAAAATATATAGTCATTTGATAAAATATATATATTCATTCGATAAAAAATATATTGATAAAAATATATATTCATTCGATAAAAAATATATTCATTCGGTAAAAAATATATTCATTCGATAATGTCACGTGGCCACTTGCCGTCACGTGGCCACCTGTCGCGTAATTTCCCCGCGATTTGCGTGTCTTGTCGTCGTTTACATTTTATTTGCTTCGGTTTTCTGTTTGGCTTTGCCTTTGAAGCGTTGGAACTTGGAAGAGAGGTATGTTTTTTAAGTCTGTTATACATTCCCATATATTCAAACGACAATGGTCTTTTCGCTTATGTTGGATCAAATTACAATTGCAAATTCGATGTCAAGTACCGACCGTCATAATGGCACTGTTATAAAATTTATCCAACATGGCGGTAGTGATAGTACTATAAAAACTTACTATGTACATCAAGAAATAGAACCATCAAGAAATAATATAGTAGGTTTATTGTGGATTTATGGTTCAGTTGTAGCACCATGGATCAAAACGCAAATCGCCTGATTATACGATCAGAAGTGGGGCAGGCCGTAAACGAGTTTTTTCGTATAAATAATCAGAGTCAAGTTAGCCAACAGATCCCATTGGCATTGGCGTTGCCCTCAAATCTCCAAGAACAAGGAGCAATTGTTAACTCTGCAGGTATGTATTAGTTTTTAGTACAATGCTATCGACTATGTAGGTTATTGCTGTGTTTTGATAGTCCAAATAATTTATTTTACTCGATGTTCTTATAGGCACGTCCAGTGCTGTTGCCACCACGATCCAGCATCAAGTTGTGAATCGTGCTCGTGACATTATCCGATCAAACAGCAGTAATTTTAGTAGAAACATGCCTACAAGTACAACATCACAAGCTGTCTATCCTAGGTGTCTTCCACGCGGCTTTTCTAACATTATTGTTGGTCTGGTTTATCAGCCCCCTGACGCCCATGACGTCACAATGAAAGATTATCTTATGACATCACTGGAGACAATTCAGTCACGATACCCAAACTGTGCAATCATCATGGCAGGTGATTACAACAAGACGCTTTTACCTATGTTCCAATCCACTGCTAGGTCCTTCCAACTGAAGCCTATGGTAGATTTTCCTACCTACCAGAGGAGAAAGAACATTAGACCAGATTTTTACGAATATTTATGAATATTATTCACGTCCAAGTAGCATGCCCGCGTTTGGCTTGTCAGACCATCTGACGATAATCGCGAGTGCTGGAGTTCCGGAAAAGTCTTCTAAGCCTAAGTGTAAGGTTATTAAAGCAAGAGATAAGCGACCAAGTAAAGTAGCGAGTGTCGGTAGATTTCTTCTCCAGGTGCCTTGGTCTGGCCTGTTTACTGATCAGTCAAGTGAAGAGAAGCTGAAAATGCTTACGGAAATCATTAACTTTGAGTTGGATACTATCATGCCAAAACGCTCCGTAAAAGTCCATGAAACTGATCGCCCTTGGCTGACTATCCAACTGAAAACTCTTATCACTCGACGACAAAAGGCCTTCGCCTCCGGAAATGAATCCTTGTATAAGATCTTAAGAAACAAGGTAAACCGCGAACGGAAACGCTGCCGCAGGGTCTACTACGAGAACAAAGTAAATGACCTGCATGACTCCAAACCCCGTGATTGGTGGCGTGAGGTCAAACAATTATGTGGAACTGCCAAACGAACTGGGCGTGACCTGAATTCTGTCCTCCATCCACATCTTGTCTGTGAGGAGTCTTCTTTGGCAGGAAAAATCAACGATACATTCATTAGTGTAATGAAGGACTACTCGCCCTTAACAGACTGTGTCCATGTCTTAACGGATGATGACCAGCCAATTTCCGTCACCGAGATGTCTGTTGCGAGGAAACTTCGAGCGGTGGGCACATCTCGTGCTGGTGGCCCAGATGATCTTTCTAATTGGGTGCTTAAAAATTTTGCAGACATTTTGGCTGCACCTATTGCTGACATCTTAAACACTTCTTTTTCTGAATGCAGAGTCCCTCATGTATGGAAGCTCGCCGATGTTTAGCCTTTACCTAAGGCCCCCACAGTTTGTGATTTTAACAAAGATCTAAGACCGATCTCGCTAACGTCAACACTATCGAAGATTGCCGAAGGTTTTGTTATTGAGAAATCCCTAAAGCCTACTGTGCTGTCATCTATAGACCCAAATCAATATGGCTTCATACCAGGCTCTTCAATGACGTTTGCTTTAATTTCTATGTTTCACTATTGGCTAGGCGCTACCGATGGCACTGGCACGACTGTAAGAACTGCTTTCGTGGACTTTCGGAAAGCATTCGATCTAATTGACCATCAGATTCTTATTGCCAAACTGTTTAGTCTTGGAGTCAAGCCAACTACCTTGAATTGGATAATCGACTTCCTAAGGGACAGACAGCAAAGGGTGAAGCTAAACGGAAGTTGTTATTCCAACTGGCTCAATGTTCCCGCGGGCGTCCCACAAGGGACCCGGCTCGGCCCTTGGCTTTTCTTGGTGATGATCAATGATCTTAAGTTACCAGGAGAGTCGATGCCCATCTGGAAATTTGCTGATGACACCACTATTTCAGAGCTGGTACCACCATCTAACCAAAGCAGCTTGCAGCAAGCAGTCGACCACATCTATAATTTATCTCAGGAGAATCTCCTACAGATTAATCCAACAAAGAGCAAGGAAATCTTGACGTGTTTTAAGAGAACTCCTGTCGAACATGCTCCCGTGGAAATAGATGGATTATCTTTTGAAAGAGTAACATCTGTTAAAGTCCTTGGTGTTACGATTAGAAACGATCTCAAATGGAACGACCATGTCGACATAATCTTAACTAAGGTCGCCAAACGTCTGTATCTATTACGTCAGCTAAACCGTGCCGGTGTTAGTTCAAATGATTTAATTCCCTTCTATTGTAGCGTTATAAGATCTGTTTTAGAATATGCGTGTCAAGTCTTTCACCGTGGCCTTCCTGGCTATCTGTCTGATGCAATTGAGCGCATCCAGAGGCGGGCTATACATATAATTTTTCCAGATCGAAGTTACAGGGATGCCTTAGAAGATGCCGGGCTTATAACCTTAGCTGCAAGACGTGAGAAACTATGTGCTGATCTATTCAATGATATACAAAACACGAAAGACCACAAGCTGGCTGTCCTGTTACCACCTAAAGCAGGACATATCAGACAGTTACGATCAAAGAGAACTTTTAACACTCCTGTGTGTAGAACCAATCGATATAAGAACTCCTTTATAATAAGCCATAGTTTGTAAATAATACATATTTACTCTTATATATATTATTATTGTATATATATAACACGTTTTTATTCTTATATTCTTATACATTTTTATAGTTTCCTTTTTCATATTGTAAATTTCACATGTAATTCAGTCGCTTAGACTGCAAAGTGTTGTGATTATTCAATAAACGATTTATCGATCTATCTATCTATCTATCTATCTATCCATCTATCCGTCTATCCGTCTATCCGTCTATCCGTCTATCCGTCTATCCGTCTATCCGTCTATCCGTCTATCCGTCTATCCGTCTATCCGTCTATCCGTCTATCCGTCTATCCGTCTATCCGTCTATCCGTCTATCCGTCTATCCGTCTATCCGTCTATCCGTCTATCCGTCTATCCGTCTATCCGTCTATCCGTCTATCCGTCTATCCGTCTATCCGTCTATCCGTCTATCCGTCTATCCGTCTATCCGTCTATCCGTCTATCCGTCTATCCGTCTATCCGTCTATCCGTCTATCCGTCTATCCGTCCGTCCGTCCGTCCGTCCGTCCGTCCGTCCGTCCGTCCGTCCGTCCGTCCGTCCGTCCGTCCGTCCGTCCGTCCATCCATCCATCCATCCCAAAATACCTCGCTTATCTTGCAATAGGCGAAATACAGCAAGGCCCAAGGCAGCGCCAAAAGTGGTTTGTAAGACTGTTGTGATCCTTGAGCATTCTTTAAATAACAATAAAGAATATCAATTGTCCCAAGACCAAGTTATATGCCATGCAGAAGTTGATTTCACGATAGAAGATAGTGAACATATTACAAGAGATAAAATCTGCCAGGCAGTCAAGGTACAATTATCAGACATTGATCCTAAAGATTTTGAATTTGTTAAAGTTCAAAATAGAAGAGTGACTATTCCACTTGTTGTAGAAGGGTTTGTATGGGATTTCAAACATGCAAAAAACCTTTGTGGACAAGGAAAATTGTACATACGACTTTTGCGGGAATTTCATGCCAGTGAACCTGTAGAGGAACAAAGTGAAACAACTGGTATGACAGAGAAAGAAATGCCTGATAAAATTAATGCTACAGAAGAAAGTGATGATCAATACCACTCAGAGTTTCTTGATACCCAGGTAATGTAGGAAGAAAGTTGAAGTTTGGTGGCAATACCGTTATGTACCTATTAATGGCATATGTGCATGCAGGGTGCAGAAAAATTTGCCTGGCTGAACCAGTCATTGCCCAAATTTTTATATGAAACAAATAAATCACCCACCGCAGAATCAGCAATTTATTTTCCAGAGTCTGAGTCGTTCTTGCCCGACTTGCAGTGCCCCCCCTCCCCCCCCCCCACACACACATGCCTATGCATATATGGGGCATTTAAATTTGGTAAAATCTTTGCATTCTGGGGCAAGAGATATCTATCAAATCTAACCAAATACCCCATCACACCTCCATTACATAAACTCAAGTAAATAAATAGGCCATATCATCCCACTCTTCAACCAGGACGATAATCAAATTCCTGGTGGCTGAGTCTGAAAGAATTGCCACATACCCCACATATTCCTGACCTCCCCCTGGGGCTTGACATTGATAGGTGCATTACAGGTACTTTCACGAACAGGCTTTTGTCAAAGACTGGCAGAGGGATGTGCCCCAAGTGCATTCCTGATTAACATTATGTAACTAGTCTTTAAAATGTTTTCTGATACAGTATATTATTATTTTGATGACCTTAAAATGACAATATTTATTTCTATCATACCTATAACTGTTGGTGGCTGAGCTTCAGTCACTATGTTTATGGAAATGAAAAACTTGTGAAATTCAGGCATGCTGTAAAATGGTTTTAAAAAAGTTACATTACTTTCATAAAATTGAACCTGCATCTCATACATCGACGAGCCACACATGAGACAATGCTGTGAAAAGTTCTGTTGTGCACAATTAATGTATTTATTACAATTTGATATAGGATGAAGTAAATCTGACCACTCTTCAAAGAATGTTTCCTCAGCATACTATTGAATATCTGAAAGATATTGTCCAAGATACAATTACCCTTCAAGAGGGAATAGATGCTGTCTTGGACAATCCAAAACAGAAGGGGGCCAGCAGTCACACCGATAGCAAAACCGCAGGTATTTATGTGTAAGAGTTTATAAAACCTTATTATTTGTGTAATGTACAGTAGTCGATGTGTGTGTTTTATTTATTCTGATTTTGAGATTATTCAGGCAGCTTTTTTTTTTTTTGCAATATTTACAATTTTCGTATGGCTTCAGCCATAATAAAACTAATAAAAGTTTAGCCATTTATGCTTGCATTGAAAGGGGGTTGTTTTACAGTAATTGGTTGGCAGAAAACAAAGTATAGAGCATGTGAATGATACCTAGGCAGTCTTTTTCCTTTGAGGCGTGCGATCGCACGCATCCACACACGCATGGACAAGTTATTGCGTGCGAATTTTCGCACGCATGAAATCGCCAAACCGCACATTCTCTTTTAGATAATTCTGTAGTTTTAGTTTTCTGTGAATTATGCCTCCAAGTTCTAACTGGTTTTGTTAAATACTCTGGTATGATTCACATCGCATTTGTAAAATCACGATTCATATTAGCGTTTTATTATGTACTATTTCATTAAATTAGACTGCTGTCATGGTTTCTGCCTTTGTCTCTTTGCGTGCTGCATGCAAATAGCAAATTGACACCAGAATGACAGTTATGACAGTGTCAGTACAAACTACATCGCAAACCTTCGTCAGCGTTGTGGGTCGCTGTACTGATAAAGCTTGAAACATTCATAATGTATTTTTTTGTTTGAAACATAAATAACTGTCAATATTACATCTTTGTAGGTCGCATTTAGTTTGTTTTGAATTTAAAACGTGGCCAGCATTAGCGGATTAGCCAAACCACAGATTTTAATGAACCCGTTTTACTGAATGTACGTTTCACATTTCCACAGCTGGTGTTCTTATTTTAATTTTATACACTGACTGTTAAAAACAATTCCAGGGCCAACTATTTTGAGTTTGTTTGTACCTTGGAAAAGCGACGTCGTCACATTTGCCAATCTGTTTGATGCGAAGTGACAAGTGAAGCCGTTGTGTTGTCAAACACGCATGTTTGTTTACTGATTGTACACAAGATTTTTGAAGAATTTGTGCCAGAAGAAGAATAGGGACTTACATATTTTCAAATGCGCTTGTGGAAAGTTTTCTTTGAGGAACACTTTTGACTATTTAAGTTGCGCAAATTGTAAAAAAGCCAAAGTTAACTCTTGATTTTAGTATTCGCGCAAATTGAGCGCGTCTGCTTTGCTTAGGGAAAAGCCCGCTTAAAACAGTTTCGGGTTAAACACATTGGCGAGACACAGAACAACTGCAGTTAAAAATTGTTATCATTATAATTTCAAAATGTTCAACATTTTGTTGAACTAAAACTGCTGTGTACATTACAAAAATACCCCCAAAACGCAAACCAGATTACGTGCAAATCATACGCACGCATGAGGCCAAAAGTGTGTGCGATTGGCCACGTTAGGGGTTCCAAGGGCATGCTCCACTGGGAAATAGTACCTTGGGGGGGGGGGGGTGTTTAGGAGCATGCTCGGAGAACATGAAGGTTATGTACAGTACTATTTCCAAGAGGAGCTGAATCTCCCGGGAAATAGTTTTGGGGATCCAGGGCATGCTCACAGGGGAAATTGTTTGGCCAAGTGAAATGTCCTTTTAGAAATGCATACAATTTTATTCAGTCAAGTTAGACCCTGGCAACAAAGAGTTAAATGTTAAATTTAATATGAAAACTGTTTTTACAAGCTGCATCTGTAATTAATGTTGCATTAATTTTATAGCAAATGTTGCAGAAGTCATTAAAGATATCACTGTCACACACTTCGAAGACAGCTGTACGAAAATTACTATTGACCCAGATGATCTTATTGCTGACACACTTTCCCACTACAAGCATCCACATTTTGATGGATCCAAAAAGTTAAGAGTTAGGTACAAAAATCAACCTGGCATTGACACCGGTGGCTTAAGTCGACAATACTTCAATGATGCTATGAAGGCATTAGCCTCTTGCCAAGATTTCAAGCTTTTTGAAGGGCCAGATCACAGAAAACTGCCTGCATATAATACCACTTCGGTTCACTCTGGTCTTTTGGAAGTGTTTGGGAGGTTGATAGGCCATGCCATTTTACATGTGTCAGTTGGATTCCCCTGCTTTGTACCAGTTGTATATTGGTACATTGCAACTGGTGATGTTGATAAGGCTTTGTGTCATGCAACTCTGGATGATGTCAGAGATAGTGATTTACATACATTCTTACAAAAGGTACATTATTATATAGTTTTTTTTGTTAAACAGCCAAAATTGCAGAAGTTGTAACAAGCCTACACTGTATTTGTTACAGGTTGTCACAACAAACCAATATTTGAATGTGTCTGCATATCTTTTTCTTGTCTGTATTAATACACTGGTCGAAATTCCCGCTGTTCCGAGAACAGTATTTTTTTACTTGGAACATTAAAGTTTCGCAAATCACTGTTCTGTTACAACAGTGCATTTTGATTTTTGTTTTCGTTGAGAAAAGAGTGATATTTCAAAATATGGAGAACGGTGATCGAGAACACAGAGACTGATGGTATCGTGATTGGTTTAGCAACCTCTACGACCTCAAGTCGTGAAATTGTTTGTCTGCTCCGTAATAAGACAATATGAAGTCTCCAGAGAATACACTTTTTTGTATTGAGTATGTGGATATATACATTACTCGGAAATCCAACGTCCTAAAATTAATAAGAAACATGTTAGAAGTCAAGCTTGACTGACAACCCAAAGATGGGGACTATGGGGAAAAAATCAGGAAAAGCTTTTATATACATTGTATGTCTTATATGTATTCAAGCATCATTCATGACATATAATATATATACAGTCTAGTTAATCGTCTTGAAGTGTTTGAGCTAGTTTGGTCTGGGAGTGTTTGGGACTCTTACATCTCAATTCCAACTTGGCCTGTTCGTCAACAGTTCAATAATTTAAAAGGAAATTTCAGGCAAGTACAGTCTGAACAGGAACAGTGGATTTTCAAAGTCCACTGTTCTGGTGGTAGCAAAATATAGTAATTACTGTCACTCCAAATACATGTTCGTGGTAAGATTTGCCTCAAAGTCGGTGGTGGCTTCCTACAAAAAAAACTTTTAATACTACACCTATGTGCAAAACAAAAAGTTAAGTGATAAAAGCTCCACCATTGTTTTATTATAGTGAGGCCTTTTTTATTTTTATTTAAAATAGGTATCTTCAGCTGATCACACAGTGATACGGGAGTTGGCTCAAAATGAGAATTTCATAGCTGTATGCATAAACTCTGGAATTAACACAACAATAATAGTATGTATAATATTGTATAACATTTTTATATCACTATTACATGTAGCTTAGGTTTTGCTGTCCTGAAATGAAAGCTACTTGATCAACTTGTTTATAGCACAGTGGTTTTAAAATCAAATACTTTAAAGATGTTTTCTTATTTCAGGTTGTAATCAATCGAAAGAAAGTGCTGTTAGACCAGCTGCGTTCAGGGCTGAAGCGTATACATCTTTTGCAGTACATAGAGAAACATCCTACATTGTTTGAGCCACTATTTGTTCACAGTGAAAGTACAGCTATCACTGCCGAAGCCGTAAAAGCGGTCTTAAAACCTGAATGCACCAAAGAAAGACACAAGGAGATCTTAAATTTTCTAAAACAGTTTGCTAGATTGTTGCAGTGAAGAAGGTAGTTAATATTTCAGGTTTGGTTCACTATTGTTTCATAAAAAGTGTCAGAAATGTAAATCTTAACCTTTGTAAGTATGATTATGTATCAATATTTTGGAGGCAAATGAAACTGAGGTTATGCATACTAGAAAAACATTTAAGACACCAAATACTGCACACTGGGGAAAAATTGGCATATACCGTGCAGAGGAAATTCTACCCAGACATCCTTGCAGGCGGTTGTCATAACCTCAAATCTGAGGGGGTAGGCTCAAATGTCAATAATTTCCCCAGTGTCAATAAGTGTTCCAGTAGTTGCTATGGCAACAGCATTCCACAGTGTTTCGGCCCGGCCTTGTCACACTTCTGTCACGCTGGAATATCCGTACATCTGTGTAGAGTGTAGAGATGTTTTCAAAATAAATTTGATTTGATGTTAGTTTGGTGTCATTTTGAAATGTCACTGTTTCCATGATATCAACTACCGGGACACTTGGTTCATTGGTAGTACCTGCATTTGATGTACCGAGTGTGGTAATATTCATACATACTTTTTTAATTTAAAATTTTCATCTTTTCCACTTTTAAGAAATAGTAGGGAGCCACCTTAAACTTGTTACTGGGGCTGACAAATGTTTCTGAGTTGCAAATACCTTGAGTAGCATACCAATAGTAAATTATAAAGATTCGATTTCAATATATGCTACAGTACCAACTATAATTTTGCTGAAAATATTTTATGAGAATAATTGGTACAGTTGGTGTTACAGCTGTCTAATTTTTAACTGAAACTTTACTGTTTTCCCCCCTGTAGATTTAAAGACCTTTATGCATTTTACAACTGGGTGTGAAAGTGTAGCAACCTGTTTTACTGATGAGGTAATACAAGTATCGTTTACACGTGATGATGCCATACATGCATCTACCTGTCTCCTCCATGCACCTTGAGTTACCAGACAAAATAGCCTCATATGAAGAATTTGAAATGGCTATCAGAGCTGTTATGGGAGAAGGTTATGGAAAATCTTTCAACTTTATTTAGAGAATGTTTTATCTATGCATATTCTGCTTCAGTAAAATATTAGGTACAAAACAGTTTATATTGTTACATTAAGTTATTAAGTTATTAAATTAACCATTCCTAGATTGTTTGACAGTACCAGTTTGGTTTTTAATTCTTTGTTGCACGGTATAATCTTGCTGTTATGATCCATGAACTGACAGTTGAACTGAAAGTTGCCTCTCTAGAATATCTGTCACCTATCTTATTTCCGGCCATTCACTATATTGAACAATCGTTTTCTTGCATTCAGAGTAAGAGTCATTATTGTCTCCAGTGCCTCTTCATTCTCATAGCTTGTGTACAAGAAATTTTGGGGTTCTAGAACACTATAGATCCTAAATTCCGACCAAAACTGCTATTAACAAGATTTTAGTTACAGTTATCAAATTGTTATGAAAAAATTATGTGAAAAAGCTATGAAAAGCCCAACTTTCCTGTTTGAGAATTGTATTGGCTACAGTTTAATAGCCAATCAGATACGTCTCTTGTGTCAAAGTTAGAGAACCAAGGGCTGCTGAGGAAGAGAATCAGTAAGAGATTGAGTGGAATTCTGTATTATACACAAATAACTGGAATAAGCTAAGTTTGATTTTGATGATTAACTGTTGGACAATTGTTTTGGAGTTGAGTTTTTTTTCGCCCATTGGAATAGGGTATTCTGTTTTTAAACACTCGTCTGTTGATTGGGAATAAAAATTCAAATTGATGAGGTTTCAACATTATTCTTATCACTTGAAATGTAACAGACCAAACAAAGTTTCATCTGAGATACGATGCAATGTAGTCTGCATATAAATTGTTCTGTAAAGTGCAATTAGAATAATATGTGAAACTTTGCATAATCTTACTGCTGTATATGCATATACCGGTACTTAGCGTATAGTATGATACGGGTATACCTCGCACAATATATTACGCGTTTTCTTTATAGTATGATACCTATACTTCGCATATTCTAGGCATATGAAATGTGTGTATCTTTGGGTCGATATGATGTGCATAATACACCGAATTCATAAAGATAACAGCTAACTGTTATATGTAAAGTTTTGTAATTGCTCTGTTTGAACATTTGTAATTCGGTAGGACCTCCTTGTGAGCGGAGTATCCTCAATAAATATTATTATTACTGTTATTAACTAATATTATTTTACATGCATTTAAATTAGCCTTGTGATCATCATTCTTGTGTCTATAATTCAAAATAATTTTACATAAGGCTGAGACTTGAAAGGGTAATTCTTTGCATATAAAATAATATTAATTGGCAGTCATCCTTATGAATTTGGTGTATAGAGAGCATATGCATAGTTATCTGATGAAGTACTAGAATATTTGGTACTCGATTAATTCGTACATGCCTATCATTTTGCTTATAATATGTACGGATTCAAACTTTTTTGACTTAATTTCAAGTTCCTTTTCCCATTATTTGGTTTGGAACCAGGCATACAATAAGTGCACTGAGATGTTGCTTTTATTAGTTTCTATTAACCAATTTACTGGGCATAGGAACTTGCATTTGGCAACTTTATTATTTTTCTTGTCAAATAAAGACATCTTGGATAAATGGCCATTATAAAATAACATGTACACAACAAGCGCTGTGATAGTGGGTCGGTAGTGGGCACTGCTCAGGGGGGCATGCCCCCCCCAGGAAATTTTGAAATTGGATTCTCTGAAATGGGATTTCCTGACTTCTGAGAGTAATTTCCAGCAACTTTAAACGGATCTAAACTGGCAAAAAAATCGGTCTTTAATTGTTAAGATTTTAGGATTTTCTGTTCTTTATCGCTAAAACAACAGTCAACAACAATAAATGAACATAAATCGTTTTCAGACTTTCACTATTTTTTCTTAATTCTTACAATTCCAAAAAAATGTATAGGTGCAGGCCTACGTGCATGCCTGTGACCTGGCTACCCCACGGCATTAGCAAGCATTAGCATGAACGACCGGTGATCATTTGAGCCAGAGCAAATTATTGGGGGGGGGCACCTCCCCAGCCCCACCCCCTGCTACGGCCTTGACCTTCACAATAAACAAGGTCAGCGTTTGTCTCAAAGATTTTTGATCAAATGAGGATGAGAATTGCAAGACAAGATAGTTATTTCAACTCTTGTTACCCACAATCACACAAAGATGATATTGCTATTTTAAACATTGAGGGTGAAAGTTAAAATGTATAAAGCATGACTGCATGAAAAGCCATTCAGTATACTGTACATGTAATTATTTTCATGTCCCAAACCCGGGCACTTTCCAGTTTCCTCACTTACTGTGCTTAACCCCTTTCTGTAATACCTATACCAACACCTGTTTTGTATTCTTCGGTTAGAAATGGCCATTTGGGGTGTTATCTGATCGACGCTCCAGATCCACCCAACTCAATATGCCCCTGTTAACCTAAATATCTGTTATAGGATTTCAAACTTCAAAGCTGTTAAAAATTCCAAGGGCAATGCAGTATATGTCTGTGCCAAAGCTGTCCGACTCTGCTAGTGGGTCCACTAGTTGTTGAAACTCTTCAAATTGACCTTCAGGTAATGGGTTTTCAACATCATTGACTTCTACTAGTCCATGTTCCTCCAAAGGAGTTGGCCCTTCTGGATCAGTCCCATAGTACCCAATATCATTTGGGGATGGTTCATCTAAGGTGATATTATGATTGTGCTGATTGAGCATACCATTTACCCACAACCAATGTGGTGACCAGTTATGCTCTGTTCTTACTGGCCTTGCATCTGATGCTCTTCTAAACTCATCCAGAGCAAAATTAATTCGAGGCAGGAAGACATAATGAAGAATAAACACTTCATTTGGGTTGTTACAATGAAATAAACCACTTTCTTCCAGGGCATAGAGAACTGCATAGTAGACAAAACATGCACACCTAAACACATCTCTCCAGAGACGCTCAATTATCTGGTTTCTGGTTGAGGGCCCAGCAATAAAGCTTCCTCTTCCTTCACCTCTCTCTCGGACCATGAATGTGGCTACATCTACATTTTCTCCTCCATGATCACCGCGAACACGTGATGGGACCCCAAACTGCCTGGTCGCAATCTCAAAAGAAGACATAACAGTATCTGCTCGATTATTGGTGGAGCATCTCAGGAAAATTATCATTCTGGAAAATCCATCTATGCAACCATGTGTTACAAATCCCCACCTTATCAAACTATGATGGCCGTCAATATGCCACAAAGAGTTTGGCCACGGCACGCTATAAACTCTTCGTGTTATCACAGCTGCCCAATGGAGAGCTGTGTTTTCAGGACCAACTCTGTTGATTGATGCACGTAACCGGTCCCGTTGCACGAGGATTCCAAGTGATCTCACATATCCAATCATATAAGATTGTCCAGTGGTTGTGCCATGGCGAGAAATGTAGCCTCGAATGATTTCATCAAGTTGCTCATCATCAATATCTGACCATCTGCTGCAATCGATGCCATACTCTGCTACTCTACGGTAAATAGTCCACCTAGAAACCCTTAACATATACGCAATCTGAGTCCAGGAACAACCCATATTTCTCAAATTTTCCAGCAGTTCTTCTGGAATGACGAACTTTGGTCTTCCAGGTCCACGACCACAAACAGAAACAGAACGAGGTCCCAAATCGGCAAGATGTACCGTCCTTCCTATTACATTCATTTGGTTTAACCAATGTCCGTGAATTTCAGCTACACACGAACAAAGTTCAGTCAGTCTTTGTTTACAAGTAATGTCAACACAGAGATCGATAGCATTTCAGAGAACTGATAGTGTCACGTCCAGCTGGTTAAAAAGAAGTGCTGCTGAGTGAAAGTCTAAACTCCTGTAAGCATTGCTTTCTTCGCAAAAAACGAGAAGATTGTGCAAATATAAGAAAAACTGATCCCATGATGTACTGTCTTGGTTTTCAGTGCTTTCTACATTCGTTGTCCACTCATCCGACAGTTTGGATCTGCGCATGCCTCTAGGGTCTAGGCCTACCTCATCAAGTGGCCACGTGACATCGAATGAATATATATTTTTTATCGAATGAATATATATATTTTATCAAATGACTATATATTTTATCAAATGAATATATATTTTATCGAATAGATATATTTTTTATCGGATGAATATATATTTTATCTAATGAATATATATATTTTTATCGAATATTGCTACAATCTCGTCCCCAGAGCCAAATATGCCCGGCCGCGCGGGCAAGTTAAATGGCTCTGGGCAAATCGATTTCAGACACCCAAAAATTGGGTGTCCCGTGACCTGCGCAGTAGTTATTTCGTACCCTAGGCTCTCTAGAATCTGTATACGCGGTTGAAATTTATTCTCTTTTGGAGAAGTCTATTTCTTACTTAGGTTTTCAGAATATTTTCGAAAATATTACTTTAATTCATTATGACAGACGGTAGAGGACACGACAATTGCTCGCTGGATGCTGCCATTGATTTTTCTGTGGGAAAAATTGGGAAAAGCGGCTTAAAAATGAAGCCTCAGCAGAGGACGATATTCAGTACGTGAACTGGCATTTGTATTTTGTATTAACTCCCGAGATGTGCTTGCAGCCAACTTGCTTTGCTAAATCCTTTAATTTTTAAACTATCCTATTGCCTTTCGTGTACAATTTTCTGAAAGGGGAGAGTCAACGCAGGTGTTCCTTTAATAATATGGTGATACCACTTCGTATGATCTGCTGTTCAAGTCTCAACTAATTTTTGCCCATCCAGAAGTATTTGTCGACAATAATTTTATGAAGGTATGCTTTTCTCATAAATGCTTGTTTTTGAATTACCATGGTAGTGTGGTTAGGTATGTTAGATAAACTAAAAAACTACTCTTCAGTAGGGTAAGTGGGTTAATTGTAGGTGTTGTGCATAATTGGCATTTTTTAAATCTGGTTCAAAGTTCAGTTAATTCCAGTGAGACACCAAAAACAAGCAAATGCATTACTGACTGTATACCTGTATACCATGCATAATGATAAAATAGTTTATTATACCCTCGCAATTAATCACCCAATCAAATGTCTACATTACCATCACGTGCCAGCCCAATATTTTACGATGTAGGACAACTAGGTACATATTGGGCAGCAATCTTTGGACAGGTGCACAAGGTGTATTTACTTGCCAATTACATGATTATTTGTTGGATATAATAAAACACCTATTGGATTCATCTTTGCCTGATATGGAAAATATTTAAGTCTCAAATTTTAATATTAATAGGCTCAACCTGCGGTTTGCCCAATATTGAATTTTCAACTTAAATATTTTGCCATATTGGGCTTAGATGAATCCAATAAGTTATATTATCCACTTACTGACATATAATTAAAATTTTATTTATTGGTTTTCTAAAATAATATAAATTAAAACCAAGCCAAAATATATGTATGATTCTAATTTTAGTTTATATTAGTTTATTTGAACTAATTTGATTTGATGTGTATTTACAGTATATTTGGTCTTTTAGGAAAGATTTTCACCATGCTTATGGGAAACTGGGCTTGCTTACTACAATATTTCCTGATTCATCTAAATTGGCTTTAACTGCAACAGCAACCCAAACCAGAGAAAAAAGAGAGTGTGAGTCTTTAGGGCTTACTAATTAATGCAAAAATTATTGAAGTAAACCTTAGAGCAGTGAAATATATATTTTGCTGTGTCAAGTTGGCCAAACACAGGAGAAGACAAGCTGCACCAGATCCTAACCCAACTTGCAGATGAACTTAGACAGAAGAAAATAAATGCACCAAGGACAATTAGTGTATGGTACAATGGATGTTATGGTGTATACTTGGATCACATGGATGATGACATTTGACGTGTGACACCATCTAACAGTATATTATCATTAGACTACAATAGCTCAATGTGCGCAATGTTGGCAAGATTGAATTGTTCCTAGCATAACAAGAAATTTAGAATTTTGAGAGAAAGAACTTCTAGGATAACATGTAAACAAAATAGAATTTCTCCAAGATGTATCTGCAATGGACAGAGTGAGTCCTTAGGATTTCTGCTGACAGAGTTCACGCTTATATTCACTGTAGTTCACAATGTTTTTAAATAAAGTATATATTTGACCAAAGTGTATCTGTTAATAAAACTGACTGAACATTTTAACAGGTTATTAGACACAAAGGGGAGCATGGATGGCATGTGCTGTTAGGGCGCTGCCTCTCACCAATAGTTAAGCCCGGTTAGACAGGGTTAGTACTTGGATCTGTTCTCGAGCTTGGGACTCATGTGAGTAGAGTTTAGTTGATCTCTCTTGTGCTCCGAGGGTTTTTCGCCGGGTTCTCCGGTTTTCCTCCCTCTGTAAAATCAACACCTAGGGCTCTGCACCTAGGGCATATAGTTGGGATCCATGGTCTGAACTGTGTTGTATGGTGGCTGCTTAAAGCGCCTTTGATATGCCTCAACACAGCCACATTGAAAAATCCTTAGGTGTAATTTGATTGTAAAGATACGGGCGCATGTGAACATATTTTAATGAACAATGCGCGGTATAAGAATTAAATATTATTATTATTTAACAATAAATCATTGCCACAATACTATCGGTGACCTAACACAGAACTACTGGGCAGTGGCAGCACTATGGGTGTGGGCCCTGGTGCGAGAAAAAAATTTGGGGCCCCCTCCCACAAAGTGACAACATATATAGGGGGTCTAGGGGATTCTCTGCCAGAAAAGTTTTGAATTTAGAGTCTCTGAAATGGCATTTCCTGCATTTTCAGGGCACTTTGGAGTAAAATCTGAGTGACGACACCTGCAATCTGTTAATAGTTTGGGATTTGGATGGGCTGATGGGCCCCCTCAGCCCATGGGCCCTGGTGTGGCACACCGTTTGCACACCCGTAGTGCCACCACTGCTACTAGATTTAGGGCCTAGATGAAAATTACGCTTGTAAGTAGTTACCCTGGTTAAATAAAGTATTATTATTACTATATCTATTTCAAGACTTTGAAGATGAATTAGGTTAGAGCCTGAAAATCAAAATTTTACCAACTCAGTGGACTTTTACTTTATTTAAAATTGAAAAAACAATATTTTTTTTCAATTTTGCTACACAGAACAAATACCTTCTGAATGTCATGTGGCTCTAACACAAATTCATACTGTAAAGTACCTACTAGTTTGGTGGTAAAGACTGCTGATGAGAACTTGGACCATGAAATATGTCTCAAACAGTAACTTACAGTACTAATTGCAAACACACCACTAGCTTTTTTATGTCATTTAGTGTTTATTATAATTACAGGCATTGGTAATTTTAAAACTGGTCAGAACACAGTAACACCTAAAAAAACATTTTCATGGGATACATTTCCACTGATTAATTTCAATTATCACAATTATGAGATTATAGATTGGATGGGGGGGGGGGGCCCTTAGTAGTTGGGGGCCTCTAACTGTCTGTTATGCCACCAGGTGCCATAAAAAACAATAACAGAAAAAACTGACCTGTAACCATCACTGAAATAAAAGTAGTGTGCTGCATAGGCATTGTTGAAATACAAATCGAAATATAGTAAGGTTTGAGTTACTCAAACCTTACTATATTTCGATTTGTAACCATTACTGACTGTTCACTTCATGAATATGAATGAATGCCTTACAATTATACCATCTGTCAGTATCATTATAAAATGGCATGGGGGTGACAAACCGTTTTCACCCCCACAATTTTTTTTATTAACTTAACCTACAATATATTATAACAATGGGATTGAAAGGAAAGCTTCTAAGAAACTACCACGCAGGTATATGCATGATATACATGTACAGCTTTATACCTATTAGACATGTCCAATTAAAAAGGCTCAAACAGTCTGACAAAACTTTGAACTGTTGTGAGTATATGTTTGTTCACTTAATATTGTCTTAAGTTAGGACATAAAAGGTTTATCTAGGTGCTTTCTTAGTGTGTTCTTACCCTGCAAATGAAAATGGTTTCCAGGAAGTCTCAAAATTCAAAATTTTCTGGGAGAGCATACCCCCTAGAGGGGACAGCACAACAACATCTTGCCTCCACACTCAAAAACATCTTCTGCAACCCCTGGGCAATAGTAGTTTTTGTCAATATAGCACCAGTCTAAAACAGGATGGTGTAATTTGGCAACTAATGCTTAACCCATTTGGATATAACCATGTATAAAATAATGGACGCTGGCCCCCGTCAACTAAAATTTAAACCACTATATAGATTGTCAGATTATAATTTTAAAAAAGCAATGCCTTCTGCCAGGCAATACTGCCAATTAAGGTATAGTAATTTTACACATATAAAAGCTATAAACACAGTGTCATATTGATAAAATAATATATTTTTGTTAAAATCAGAAGATACATAACATATTTAAAGTCATATACATGTACCTTTAAACCTCGGATAATTATATGAATTGATCTATTAAAGTTATTATTCAAATAGTCATGAGAATATTCCAACGGATACTTTTTTGAAATCACTCCCAATGTCGATATATTTTGTGAATATTTATTTTTGTACATACAAGCAATCTGTATCCTGATATGTATTCGCCACGAGCAGTCGACAATGATGAAATCTGTGCCATATCTGTCATACCCATACGTTCTTTTTCTCGGATAGAAACTCCAAACATATTACAAAGGCAAAAAAGTATTTCTTGTCTCTTGTCGCACATTTTGTCAGATTTTAGTCCCAAATAAACATGTACTTTACTTCACTCTTTCTCGAAAACAGCCACCATTACATGAAGGCCGCGCTGGGAGCATGGGTGTGAAATTATCTGCGCAGCGCAGTAGGCGTCGAACGTTTAACCAATCAGAGTCAAGTTTCAAATCGATTGTCCCAGACCCTTTATTCCGCTCGCGTGCGAGGGGTTTGGCTCTGGGGACGAGATTGATATTGCTACAATTCGGCAACCATACACTTATAGTATATATATATATATATATATATATATATATATATATATATATATATATATATATATATATACTATAAGTGTATGGTTGCCGATGTATATATAAATATATATATATATATATATATATATATATGTACTTCATGTACTTCACCGATGCTGTCCCACATGCGGTTGTCGCGGACGATCGCATGTGTATAAGTAATTGATGAAATTCCTGATTCAGATTGTTCCAAGCTACACTGATGAGCTGTTGTACAGCGAAACACCGTGTCTGTAGATTGAACTATATATATATATATATATATATGTTGATTTGTACTTTTAGGTGAATACTGAAGTTTGTGAACAAACGTTTTCATGGATTTTGCAGTTTTCAAGGATGACAAAACACATGAATCGTTGGCGTTTTATTTTTTTTATTCTTTACATTCTAGACCAACATAATGAAGTTGTTGAACGTAGGTTCAAAAGTAAGGGGTGTTTGTAAATAGTAATAAGGAGTGGGTGTAGATAAGATTAACGTTTAAAATGAAAGTATGGTTAACCAAACAAAGGAACCATTTGTTTAAACAAAACGTTTGTTGTGTGAATGAACATTGTAATGGTTGAATAGAATTTTAGTGTAACATTACCGATTAACCAATGAAAAGGAGACATGGGTTTTTGTATGGAACTGTAATTATGAATAAATAGTAAAGAAATAATGGGTGTTTTGAGGAAGGTACTGTGAAGAAGTACTAAAAATTGAATTTATCAAATACATTAATTACAAATTACATAATCGGTTAAGTGAAACATCAAAGAGTAAGTACATAGATCATTATTGTTTTGACTACTTGTACATTACATTTAATAGGAGAATGCAACTTTAATGTAGTAATTAAGATAATATTTTGTAAAATTAAAGTTAATTTTCATTGAAATGAATAAATTATTATGCAATTAAGTAATATTACTTTTTAATAAGGAGTAAATGGATGTGTTTCTACAATACATTGTGTGGAGAGGTGTAGAGGAGAAAATGAAGGCCCCACTAAAACGACATGAAAAATGTGAAGGTATTGTACATACATGTGGTAGAACACATAAAAATGTGAAGTGAACTAAACAATTATGCTGTGCGTTGTCTCTTGCTTGTCATTTCTTTCTTTCTTTTTTCGTGTTGTTCCATGTGTCTTTGACTAAATAAATATTAAAAAAATTATTAGGTTGTGGAGAATGTTTTAAGAATGAACAGTATTATTACAACATAGTGTAAGATTTGGAATTTAATGCAGTGATATTTGTTATTTGAGTAATTTTTGAGATGATGCACATCAGCACATGTAAGTTAGCATTATGATAAGACATGATGTAAAGAGAAATAGGTAATATACTGAAAAGTGTTGACATGTCAAGTGAATAAAGGAGGTAAAAGTATATGTTATAATGGGGAGCAGTTGAATCATGTATTTAATATTATTTTTTTAAGGGTAAAACACATTGCTAAATCTGTTATGGGCCATTGTTTTGGGAAGTCATTAATTTTACTCTGTGTAATGGTGGACAAGTTTTCCTGTGAAGTGTTGAGCTGTAAATGTGCTGGGTAAAGGGTGTAAGAAAGGCGTGTGAATTTGAATAGCGTATGTAGTTGGTTGGATATTATAAATATTAAGTTAATTGTCACGCAATGAAGAGAAGGAATGATAAAAGATAGGGAAAAAGTAAATGTGTGTAGTGCAATGAATTGGAAAGGTGGAAATATAATTGTAAGATGTGGAGATAAGAATAAATATGAAGAAGTATTTAAAAAATCCGTTATGAAAATTATTGAAAATATCCTGAATTAGTCAGTTTTTTATTGCGTAGATTGAATAAGATGTTATACCTCTAGGAGTGTGGTAATCTGTATAATAATGTATATATTTGTATATGTAATAGCATGGTTTCAAGTGTAATTTGGAAAAAACATGAACGAGTGAGTTTTTCAAAGACTATTGAGGTCTTTGAAAAAGTCACGATTGCGTGTTTTTTCAAATTGCACGAGAAATCATGCTATTATTAATAATATACATGAAAACATTTAACATGAAGAAAATTTTTCTAATGAAAATGCTTTGTTCAAATAACATACATAAAAAAATTTAACAGGAAGAACTTTTTTTCCAGTCAAAATGATTTTTGTGCAAATTTAAAAAATTAAAAAATTTGTACTGTATTTCCTTTTTTCGGCACTGTATTTCCTCAAAACTGCACTGCTCTCAGCCAATCAGAATTGAGAAATTTTTTCATGTATATTATTAGTGGGAATACGTACGGTTGGTTTAGGAGTTTTATACTTATATAAAAGGTAAAAAATTAGAGTTAATGAAGTTGGAGATACATTTTTAGAATGTACATAATGCCCGTTTTAGTCAAACCAGATGTTCGTTACCGTGGAACATCGCCATATTGACAGCAACATCGCAATGTTCATTGCAATTGGTACATGGCTAAGTTGCTAAAAATTCCCATTTTAAATATCGAACTGCACATAATATGAAGTTTACATAGAGTTAGTTACTGCGACTCTAATGACGTGAGTACGTTATTAATGTCGCAGCCATGTAAATATATTGATATTTTAATGAATGAATATATTAACATGGTGTATCAGGAAACATTCTATTTTAACATGGTTCATCATACAAAGCAGTAATGAAAGTATTAAGTTGTTTTTTTGGAAAGAATTGGTAAGAGCCTCCGGTAGAAGGGGTATTGCGATAAGTTTATAAAAGGATTTACCTTTCTTCGTTGTCTTCATGGTACGATGCTGTATACTCTGGTAAAGTTACTCCTTGATTAACAAGTGTATTTGCAAATTCAGTAGCTTCAACTTCCTGAGTTGGTGGCTTTCTCTTGATGAAGAAGACCTTAATGTGTGCAAGTACCAAAATTAGTATAAAATACATATATATATATATATACAAACGAGAACGTGCGATTTTGTTAACGAAATGTGGGAAACTGCTCAATAGCATAAAGGTAGAGCGAATATACTATAGTTTAAGTGGGTAAGGCCACTTAAATGATACTATATCAGACCCCTCAAGTCTCCCGGTTTTCAGCAAGATTAACTTTCGTTAATACATTAATGCATTATCGAATGAATTTCGAATGAATGAATTTTCCTGATGGATTATAAATGAATTTTTGAAGCCATTTACCGAATTCGTGTCCGTTCTGTATCGGAATAAAGACACTCGGCTTCGCCTCGTGTCTGTATATCCAGTCACAGAACGGCCACTCATTCTGTAAATTGTACTTAAAAGTTATAAATTTTTGTATTTGATTCAATTTTTTGTACTATATTGAATTATACATGAGTAGAAGATAATGTGGTCTATACATGTGAAAAAATAAGTGGAATGGGTATCGTGGGCAATTTTTTTGTTTTTACAACGTTGTCTCGTAATGTGTGGATGTATAACGGACAAAGCACAGGTGAATGGAATGTATTTGTTCAATATACAATATGTTTACCTCAACATTGTTCCTCTTGACACTGGACTTCTCCAAGTATCCTAATTGATTATTCGCCAGGTGTGTGAATATATGTTTGGCAAGAGGTGCTCCACTTAAGCCTTGAACTGTTATATTTCTGAATTAACTTTTATTTAACAAATATGTAGCAGAAACAATTTTGCCTGGTGATAGTAAGATAATTCTACGTGGTTTAAGTGTAGGGTGAACATTAGTAAACTGTGTTGGAGTAACGTCGTTGCCTTTATCCACATTCTTGCCATTAAAACTGAAAATAAAAATAAAACGAGATTTAAATTATTATTATTATTGTAAAGTATATATAGTAATTTTTTTAGAATTAAAAAAACCCATTAGAAAGTAGGTGAGAAATTGAAAGGGATGACCATTTAAGTAGGAAATGGTGTTAAAGTGGGATTTAGAGAGAGAATATATGAAGACTTAATGAAGGAAGTCGTATACGAAAATGAAATAAACGTGTGGTTATTTTGTTTGTAAAAGTGTAGGAAGTGAAGTTTTTGTGTTTGGTCTATGAGAAGTTAGTTGATAGGTAGTAAGAAAGAATGGATGCTGGTGTTACCTGATAGTATACATATACCAATTAGGAGACATTAAATGACATCACCACTTCCCCTCTGAATGGAAAGTGGTGATGTGATTGATTGATTGATTGATTGATTGATAAATTGATTGATTAAATAACAATGTCAGTTTTTAATCATTTAGTTAACATGAAAAGAGTATCGTTATAAAATAAGTATATTAAGGAGATATAAAGATATAACATTGCAATTATGTGATATAAACATAGTATATATAGTGGTTAGTTTTTTAAGTATTATAAGTGAGTGAAAAGAGATATGTTATGAAATATGATTATGCAGTTGAGTGTTTGTTAGTAGTGATACCCCCCACTCTGGCGGATTCATAATTAATTAGGTAAATTGAATTTTTAATGAGCTCTGGCAATATCTTCCTCAGGCTCCTTTGAGACCTCCTAACCCTAATCTCATTATTTATGCATACGTCATTATTTCTCAGGCTCCTTCGGGACACCCTAACCCTAACCTCATTATTTATGCTTATATCATTATTTCTAAGGCTCCTTTGGGACTTCCTAACCTTAACTTCCCCCCTAAACCCTAGCTGTTACTCAACCCCCCTGGTTTTCACTACGTCATATCCGATAGCTCTCCGACTGATTTCCGAAGTTACGTCATTATCAAAAGGCATTCGACTTATACTCCTTATAAGTAATAGTAATTACCTTTTCATTTATACACTTAACTCAAACGCCAGTTAGCACTTGTGGGACATGTAAGCATACAGAGCATGCCTACATAAACTTTAACAAAATAGACGTTCTTTACAAGGAACGAGAGAGAAATTGACAGAGACACTTTATATTTTTTATCTGAAACCTTGTATATTTTTTATCTGAAACCTTGTTTGGAGGAATATAGAGAGTTTGGAGCAATCTAAATGTCTGAATCTGCTGAGATAACTTAACTCGAATATTATCTGAATAAGCTATGAATATTATATTAGGGTTAGAACCTAAATGGTCAACCACAGTAAGTCATCCTAGAAGCATTGCTAACTAAACCCTTGTTTATGAGTGAAGGAAGATAGAATGAAGAATCACTTTGAGAAGCTGAACTTAAGATACGTACGAATCAATCCGAAAAGCCGTGAGCTCAGAAAAAACGTATTGGCACATAGCAATGAAAAGCTTATATATGAATATTATATTAGATATTTGGTTCGCTTTTGAATATTATATTAGACATCTGGTTCGCTTTTGTGATGTATATTATACGTACAGGAACCGTATGAAGTTATAAAGAGTCGCCTTGAATGGTAGCGAATCGTTATTGTAAACTTAGAGGAACATTATTCGACAGCCTCGTTGACCAAGCACTTTGAAAAAATTACAGAGCTTGGTTAAATAATTCGTCGCTATGATTTAGTATGTTATAAGATTCTCGCAGGTGCAGAACACAAAAGGGAAAAGTCATTAAAGTTACTAATGGCTAAAACATAACCGGATTTGCATATAAGTAGAATATTTAATTCATTTTAGGGGGGTGATCATGAGATTTGGGGGACAAAAAGGGGCATGAAGAGGTATTAATGCATGGGCAAGTTTGGGCGGGTGTTGGTGTAACCATGGAGAATGTACAGCGTCGCGTCGTCTCATAAGGCAGAATTCAAAGTATTCAGTTTAAAATATTTATTTCTTGGTCCAAAAAATCAAAGCATAGTCGAAAGTGTTATCGTATTTGAAGAAAACGCAGTTAATCAACCTGTTGGAGACAGTCCTGTTGTTAGTTTGGCAAGCGAAGAGTGTGAAAATGATTCTAGCTTCCCCCTAACCTTAGCTGGATAGAGTAAATGATGCCTTGAATGAAGAAACCATTCGGTAAGCTGTTCGAAAGACATTGAAACACTTTCTTCAGAGGGGTTTGCCAGAATAAACTGACAGGTTAAATGGCTGACTCGGCTATTTTATTAACGTCGTCAAGCATCTTGTTAACTAATGTTGCTAAGGTTGATATTTGCATATTTATCCTGAGTGCACGTGCAGGAGACAAAAGAAAAAACTCATCAAGCTAGAAAATTAATGACTAAACCAAATGCCTGAAAACATTTCATAGATGTGTAAAAGTTGTTCGACTTGGGCGTTTTGCTTGTCAATATATGAGAATATTTCGTTTGTACTCTTAAAAGATTGTAATTTTTAAAATGTGATTTGTTTAAAGAAACGCTTTTATTATACGACTAAATAACGAAATAAAGTTTCCAAAATATATAATTTCCTATTTACCATCACACAAAGCTCCTATTATTTTCAATCACTCGCTGTTAATCGCAGAATAAATGGATAAAGTCTTTAGCGTTCGGCGTCTCTACGTGTAAACGATTATTTGCAATGTTTGCAGATAAACTTCTTAGTCCCCCTGGGCAGTACACTTACTCAATCACAGCGTTTCAAAAGTTTGTATAAGCACTAATGTTTCTGTTTCGATTAAACGATTAACATATGTAAAACTGCTTAGTCTCTTCGTATAACATATCCCTTGACTGTTCGAATATCCGCTCGATATAAGCCTCGGGAAATCGTACTAGCGTAGATTCTCTTCTTTTCCTTCTTTTTTCCAGTTTCATATTAGCATGAATTGTTAACCAATATGATATTTTATCGTTACGATAAGAGCACCGTTTTTCAAATGTCTGCTTTTCATTCAGACACCAAGGCTCTATCACTTTGTCTTGACATAATATGATCATTCTCTGTAGTGTCTTTCTTTTCTTTAGTTTTAAGATTGTATATGCTCGAATTAATTGTGTGTTTAAATCTTCGTCCCTGCGTTTTTCTATAAGTTGATGATCCCGTAGGTAAAGTCGAAGGTTTATCGCTCATCTCCATTCTTTATTTTCTTCTTCGTACTGTTCTCCACTCATCATGAAGAAAAACGCCGCAACAACTAAACCCTTGTTGACAACAAGCAGTAACCATTGATTACTAATACTTAGATTGAGGAGATGTCTTCGAGAGTCCAAAACCGTTGTGTAAACACGGAACGGTTTGCCGTACTCGTAAAGTCAATCGAGAAGTCGAATCGAGAAACTGTAAGAACGTAAGGTACAGACGAAATATTATTTGTCTATAGAATGGCTGAGTGCAATGTTTAAGTCCATGTACACTATTGGTGTTGATGACTCATTAGCAATTTAAACAAAAGAACGTGTCTGGGCGAATTTGGGCGACGTCAGAGCTTAGACAAAGAAATCCTAATTAATATGCTTATTGACGGCGTCGGTTTTCTCGGCGTATCATTTGCTTACTATTTGCTGTTGGAGTAAGACCGCAGAGATGGAGGGTTTATATGAAAAATTGTTTTCAATGTTCGAAGCTATTTACAATGAAACTTTGTGGGAAGAATATTCGAAGCTTTGTCGTGAAAAGTGCTACGGTTGTAGGACTAACCATCCTAGTCAGAAACAACACAGTTGCCTAACAGATGATGAGCAATGGAGATCGTGCTATGAAGAGACCAGTACAAACGTCGATGAACGTATCTGGATAGAGTTCAACGAAGCGATGCAGGCCTTGAAATTACGAAACCAAAGAGACAATAATAAATACTCTCAAGACGCTACAGAGACAATGGTTGAGCCGGTGGAAATTGACGACTCGCCAAATATTATTTCTATATCTGTTCTGTTTAGCTGTCCATTAAAGTATCTGTACCAAGTAAAAGACACTGGTGTAAAATTTACGAGTACGATAAAGAATCCTCGGGAGGCTTACGAGGAGTATCTTCTTGAAAAGTCTAGAAACTTTTTTTTTATAGAAATTTACTCATGAGTTACTCATTTACTCACGAGTTACTCATTTACTCATGAGTAACTCATGAGTTACTCATTTACTCACGAGTTACTCATTTACTCATGAGTCACTCACGAGTTACTCATGAGTTACTCATTTATCCCAAATCATGATCGACCCTGTCCCAGAAAATATTACCAAGACACGTTTGCTAAAATGGAACTTCTTATTCCTGGGATTCAGTTTGTGCAATGTTTATCTAAATCTATATTCGATAGTATTAATCCCCCAATAAGAAATCTCTTTGTCATTGATGACATGATGGGTGAAAAAGATACGATTATAGCCAAACTGAGCGTGATTTATATTGTGCAAAATTTTGTTTCATCAAAGCAAAGACCATCGTACCATCTCTCTCAACGCTAGTTACTTTGTCCTAACAAAAAATGTTCGTGATTATTTATGTTTAGATTTCGTCAAATGAAAGAAACCAGTATTACAAAAACTAGTGTACTCCTACAATCAATCTAAACACCATAGTATTGGAATGACACCAATTATAAAAATTAAAGTTACTGTTGAATCGTTGAAACTTTATCTTCTGTACTATGCTGAAGTTCAATAAAATATTTACAAATAATGTATATGTCTTTCTGATATTCCTTTGGTACAGGTTAAATGTATAAGTTACCGCTGGTGGTGGGGATATCTTTGGGGGCACCCTAGGGGTATTGGTAGTATCTTTGGGGGTGCCCCGGGGTGATGGGGGTATCTTTGAACGGGCCAAAAGGCCTAAACGGGCCAAAAAAGGCCAAATAGGGCCTAAACGGGCCTAATAAAAGCATCTCACATGCCCAAAAAAATGTCAAATGCCTTCTGTCATTGCTCAAGTAAACAACTAAACATGGGTTGCACACGTAGAAACTGTCCTGTCTTCAGTTGCGGAAGCACTAATCTTAAGGCTAGCAAATCATCTTGATCAAGTACATCACATGGATAACAAAGAACGCGCTAAATGGCTAAAATGGAGTAAAATTGGAATATGTGTACCTTTACAGAGTAAAGAAACTATCGCAGACAGCACCGAACTAAATATGGAGAAAACTTTGAAAAGCATTATAAGGAGACAAGAGGAAATGGCAACAAACTTCAATAATTATCTAAGAGAGCAGCAGGGGGAGTCCGTAAATAATAAACAACGCAAAAAACGGAAAATATCAAAATTCCCTGTAAAGAGCGAGCAGTGCTTTAAAAACAGAGAAACAAACGATATTTATAAGAAGTGGGTGCGCTAGAAGAAACCGTAAACGCAGGACAGTTTATTTAAAAACATTTGTTTATGTAAATAATTAGCTGTCAATATGTACACTGTAATTTGTTATAATATAAAAATAAACTACAAAGAACTATTATAATGTTGCTCATATGTCTTTATTAATTTTTCTTCAGATAAAATTACACACATATAAAATTACACATCTTTCTTACATATTTAACTTAAAACATAATTTAACTTTGGATTAACTCGATAATGTTCTCATAACACATATAGCATTAGTTCAGATTGCTTTTCGTCGTTAAGTTTCTAGACTTTTCAAGAAGATACTCCTCGTAAGCCTCCCGAGGATTCTTTATCGTACTCGTAAATTTTACACCAGTGTCTTTTACTTGGTACAGATACTTTAATGGACAGCTAAACAGAACAGATATAGAAATAATATTTGGCGAGTCGTCAATTTCCACCGGCTCAACCATTGTCTCTGTAGCGTCTTGAGAGTATTTATTATTGTCTCTTTGGTTTCGTAATTTCAAGGCCTGCATCGCTTCGTTGAACTCTATCCAGATACGTTCATCGACGTTTGTCCTGGTCTCTTCGTAGCACGATCTCCATTGCTCATCATCTGTTAGGCAACTGTGTTGTTTCTGACTAGGATGGTTAGTCCTACAACCGTAGCACTTTTCATGACAAAGCTTCGAATATTCTTCCCACAAAGTTTCATTGTAAATAGCTTCGAACATTGAAAACAATTTTTCATATAAACCCTCCATCTCTGCGGTCTTACTCCAACAGCAAATAGTAAGCAAATGATACGCCGAGAAAACCGACGCCGGCAATAAGCATATTAATTAGGATTTCTTTGTCTAAGCTCTGACGTCGCCCAAACTCGCCCAGACACGTTGTTTTGCTTAAATTGCTAATGAGTCATTAACACCAATAGTGTACATGGACTTAAACATTGCACTCAGCCATTCTATAGACAAATAATATTTTGTCTGTACCTTACGTTCTTACAGTTTCTCGATTCGATTCCTCATACTCGCGACTTCTCGATTAACTTTACGAGTACGGCAAACCGTTCCGTGTTTACACAACGGTTTTGGACTTTCGAAGACATCTCCTCAATCTAAGTATTAGTAATCAATGGTTACTGCTTGTTGTCAACAAAGGTTTAGTTGTTGCGATGTTTTTCTTCAGGATGAGTGAAGAAGAGTACGAAGAAGAAAATAAAGAATGGAGACGAGCGATAAACCTTGGACTTTACCTACGGGATCATCAGCTTATAGAAAACCGCAGGGACGAAGATTTAAACACACAATTGCTCCGAGCATATACACTCTTAAAACTAAAGAAAAGAAAGACACTACAGAGAATGGTCATATTATGTCAAGACAAAGTGATAGATCCTTGGTGTCTGAATGAAAAGCAGACATTTGAAAAACGGTGTTCTTATTGTAACGATAAAATATCATATTGGTTAACAATTTATGCTAATATGCAACTGGAGAAAAGAAGGAAAGAAGAGAATCTACGCTAGTACGATTTCCCGAGGCTTATATCGAGCGGATATTCGAACAGTCAATGGATATGTTATACGAAGAGACTAAGCAGTTTTAGATATGTTAATCGTTTAATCGAAACAGAAACATTAGTGCTTATACAAACTTTTGAAAAGTTGTGATTGAGTAAGTGTACTGCCCAGGGGGACTAAGAAGTTTATCTGCAAACATTCCAAATAATCGTTTACACGTAGAGACGCCGAACGCTAAAGACTTTCTCCATTCATTCTGCGATTAACAGCGAGTGATTGAAAATAATAGGAGCTTTGTGTGATGGTAAATAGGAAATTATATATTTTGGAAACTTTATTTCGTTATTTAGTCATATTATAAAAGCGTTTCTTTAAACAAATCACATTTTAAAAATTACAATCTTTTAAGAGCCACCAAATCATTGAAAGAATACAAACGAAATATTCTCATATATTGACAAGCAAAACGCCCAAGTCGAACAACTTTTACACATCTATGAAATGTTCTCAGGCATTTGGTTTAGTTATTAATTTTCTAGCTTGACGAGTTTTTTCTTTTGTCTCCTGCACTCAGGATAAATATGCAAGTATCAACCTTAGCAACATTAGCATAGCCGAGTCAGTTTATATTCTGGCAAACCCCTCTGAAGAAAGTGTTTCAATGTCTTTCGAACAGCTTACCAAACGGTTTCTTCATTCAAGGCATCATTTACTCTATCCAGCTAAGGTTAGGGGGAAGCTAGAATCATTTACACACTCTTCGCTTGCCAAACTAACAACAGGACTGTCTCCAACAGGTTGATTAACTGCGTTTTCTTCAAATACGATAACACTTTCGACTATGCTTTGATTTTTTGGACCAAGAAATAAATATTTTAAACTGAATACTTTGAATTCTGCCTTATGAGACGACGCGACGCTGTACATTCTCCATGGTTACACCAACGCCTCGCCTAAACTTGCCCATGCATTAATACCTCTTCATGCCCCTTATTAGCCCCCAAAGCTCATGATCACCCCCCTAAAATGAATTAAATATTCTACTTATATGCAAATCCGGTTATGTTTTAGCCATTAGTAACTTTAATGACTTTTCCCTTTTGTGTTCTGCATGTGCGAGAATCTTATAACATACTAAATCATAGCGACGAATTATTTAACCAAGCTCTGTAATTTTTCAAAGTGCTTGGTCAACGAGGCTGTCGAATAATGTTCTTCTAAATTTACAATAACGATTCGCTACCATTCAAGGCGACTCTTTATAACTTCATACGGTTCCTGTACGTATAATATACATCACAAAAGCGAACCATCTAATATAATATTCAAAAGCGAACCAGATGTCTAATATAATATTCAAAAGCGAACCAAATATCTAATATAATATAATATTCATATATAAGCTTTTCATTGCTATGTGCCAATACGTTTTTTCTGAGCTCACAGCTTTTCGGATTGATTTGTACGTATCTTAAGTTCAGCTTCTCAAAGTGATTCTTCATTCTATCTTCCTTCACTCATAAACAAGGGTTTAGTTAGCAATGATTCTAGGATGACTTACTGTGGTTGACCATTTAGGTTCTAACCCTAATATAATATTCATAGCTTATTCAGATAATATTCGAGTTAAGTTATCTCAGCAGATTCAGACATTTAGATTGCTCCAAACTCTCTATATTCCTACAAACAAGGTTTCAGTCAAGTGTCTCTGTAATTTCTCTCTCGTTCCTTGTAAAGAACGTCTATTTTGTTAAAGTTTACTGTAGGCATGCTCTGTATGCTTACATGTCCCACAAGTGCTAACTGGCGTTTGAGTTAAGTGTATAAATGAAAAGGTAATTACTATTCCTAGTGCAATCATGCGGAACATTGGCTATATAAGTACTGAGATTCAAATTAGTCCGGGTCAGTTTGTTCAACGCTTTACCCGAAAGGAACAGTTTCGTCATGGCTGAAGCTGAAGCCCAAATACCACAAGATGTACCAGTCGTCTTGCCGCCGCAAGTCGACCCTCCAGTTCATGAACACGTTCAACTTCCAGTAGACGTTCCGCCTCAAGTCGTAGTTCCACCACCACGGCAAGCTCCCCTGGTGGAGGTATGTATTTGCTCTATATATGAGAAGTTGGTACTTTTGTGGTCTTTTAAAACCCTTCGTTCGTTTGGTCGGGCCGAACAGTTTGTCATCTTATTACATCTTAAAAGGGTTAACTACAGCCGGGTGGCATGTTACAACATGGGCCGGCTTATGCGAGTTGTTTAATTTAACGGGATTTTGAAAATTCATATCCCACAGATTCTGGTGGTAGCCAGCCGTATTGTCTCGCATCGTTTGAGACGAAGACGTTTATTAGTCGCTATATATATATCGTTTATAATTTGAGCTTTCGTTATTCGTGAGTTTGGTTGTGGTCAAGAGGAAGCACGTTTTGTTCGCTTTGAATAGTTAATTCACCCTCAACCATTTTACATAAAAATTATATTGATTTGAGGTGCGGTTCGTTTATACAACACTATTCGTTACTTTATAATTAGCGTTTCCGCCTTACCAATGACTCGGTAATATGCCTTACAAATGACTTGGTAGCGGCCAAGGAGAATATTTACTTATCGCGTGTGCTTTACAAATGAATCGGTAGCGGCCGAGACGTTTATTTTGCTTGTACAGACGTAGTCGGTTTCACAGCTAATTCGATTTGGGGCCAATAGACTACTGTTTTACTCTATAGTTATGAGTTAAGTCTTATAAACGATCCGGTAGTGGCCGAGGAGATTAATTCCCTGTGTTATGTTTACAGCTAAGTTGGTTTGGGGCCAAGCAGCTGCCATGGTTTATCTCTTACAAATTGCTCGGTAGCGGCCGGAGAAATTCTTTGCTTAAAGCTATTTGTTGCACAGAACTGGGAATGTTAAACTAAACTAACTCAAGGTTAGTTTATCTTATCCGACGGTACGAACAACGCCTAATTGTACTTTATGGCTCTAATTTGGTTGTGTGAGGTTCTGTGATTGTATCTGCTCATAAATAATTTATGTATTAAACGTGCCAGTGGTTTTTTCCCCACATGGTTATTAGTGTTATAAAAAAATAACCAGACCCAACCATTGCTGGACCCAGGTGCGGGCGACTCGTGCCCTTTTATGCCCCTCGGGGTTGCCTGGGGCCGGCAGTGGAGTGGGCGATCTTTCAGTGGTTTCGGGTCGGGTTTTTGCTTTGGGCTTACCCAGTTTTCCTTCCCTTAGGATCTTCCCGCGACAAAGCGTCAGAGAATCCACAACGCGCAGTTGTTTTACAGCAGAAAACACCCTAAACCTAGTATTCAATGGTGTAATTGGCACGGATCGCCCCCAAGGATTGTCGGTCCCAGGCCCTCTCCGGGTATGGTGTCAGATGGCCAGGTTCTAGCCAGTTCAAAATATGTCATATTCCGTGATCCGTCATCTTTTGTACCAGGGGAATTACATAATCATTATGATGAATGGGAAAAAGTCGCTCCTCGGGGAGAAGCGGATGAAGTTCTGTCCTTCATCAAACACGGCGTAGATGTATGGGCGTATCTTCGGCCATAGAAGGGCACCTACGCGGGTCAGAACTACGAGTCACCTTTTGCCCCTCCTAGAGAATTCCCAAACAGCCCATCCCGTGGAAAATTCAAGGATTTCGTTGCTGTTACTATCAAAGAACAAGCACGAACGGGGTCATTAATATTTCCATCAATGTAACAACTTAGTCGGTTTAAAACCTTTCTTTACCGCCTCGTAAATAGGCTTAGATTGGGGAAACGGAATGAGTTTTGGGTATGGGTTTGAGTTGCGGGTAGTGAGGTGGTAGGGTAAGACCCGGGGGTATTAGGAATTAGCGACTGGGAGGTGTACTCCGGCGACAGGGCTCACATTTCCCATAACTCTCTGTCTGTGAGCCAATGGGAGCAAGAGGGCAGTTGGAATAGATTACTATTCCTAGTGCAATCATGCGGAACATTGGCTATATAAGTACTGAGATTCAAATTAGTCCGGGTCAGTTTGTTCAACGCGATCCCGTGAGGGTTTAGTTAGGAAGACCTGCAGTTATAGTAGTGTTATGGCATTGCAAGATTTCTCACACGTGACTCCATAGGCTCGGAAGTGAAGTTCTTATAATTATGGAGGGATGATTGGTGAATATAATATTGAGTTGGTGTAACAAATTAGTATGTCATAGATCGGATGGTTGTGTTCATCGTTTTTTTCCCCTCCTCCCCTCCCAAAAACAGTCCACTGGCTTGTTCCCTGGCTCACGGGCTCACATTTCCCATAACTCTCTGTCTGTGAGCCAATGGGAGCAAGAGGGCAGTTGGAATAGATTACTTTATTTATAAGGAGTATAAGTCGAATGCCTTTTGATGACGACGTAACTTCGGAAATCAGTCGGAGAGCTATCGGATATGACGTAGTGAAAACCAGGGGGTTGGGTAACAGCTAGGGTTTAGGGGGGAAGTTAGGGTTAGGAAGTCCCAAAGGAGCCTTAGAAATGATATAAGCATAAATAATGAGGTTAGGGTTAGGGTGTCCTGAAGGAGCCTGAGAAATAATGACGTATGCATAAATAATGAGATTAGCGGCATAAATAATGAGATTAGGGTTAGGAGGTCTCAAAGGAGCCTGAGGAAGATATTGCCATTGCTCATTAAAAATTCAATTTACCTAATAATTATGAATCCGCCAGAGTGGGGGGTATCACTACTTTTGTTGGTAATGTATTCTTACCGACATGGTTTAGGCAAGTACTGACAATAATGGTAATAACAAGTACTTCCTCACTGTTTTCTTCAATAAACAAGTACTTCCTCACTGTTTTCTTCATTTTCATTTTCTTAATTTTCTTCCTGCTTGTTTTCTACATTGTCGGTTTTTTCATTTTCGTGTTTGTCATTTTCGTTGTCATCATTTTGGTCTTCTTCATTTTCATTGTAGTTTTGAGAAGTGGATGGTTAATTTTCTTTGGAAGGAGCTGGTTAATTTTCTTTGGAAGGAGATGGTTTAGGTTGTTCGAACATGGTTAGGAGGTGGTGGATAGGCAAAGAAAGTCGGGCAACATGTGAATTTCCTCGTGCAAAAAGGCCTTAAAAAGGAATTGCATAAAAAAGTTGAAAAAATTGGCAGCGTTGGCGGAAATATCGCGGACTCATCCCTTTGCACCGCCATTTTGATTTCAGAACGACATGTACAGAGCAAGGGTGGCCCATAGAGATCATAATCTCTGGGGTGACCATGTCAACTGTCAAGCAAAACGTTGTTGGATGGAGTGCAGAAGTAATATGAAAACGTCCAACATTCACAAATAAATTTTTTAGACTTCAAAGTATAGTTTTACAAGGAAATTGAATTGTCAAACACTTCTGTAAGTTTTCATACGAACGTCATGGGATAATATTGTATAAAATGTGGTACATTACAAAGTTGAAAAGCAGTTGCGATGAATAAAGGATGCATACTTTCAGGGGTTTCGAAGAGCACGAAAAGAGCGTAAAAGTTATTCGACGCAACAGGGTACTTAGGTACTACAACAAGTGTAGACTTTTTAAGTTTTGAGTGATATATCATCAAGTTTGGGAAGTGGATGGATAAGTGAATGGAGAACAACTAGTGTAAGTATAAATGATTTTTTTGTCAGATAAAATTATACACAAAAGAATGGAGAAGCAGTTTTTTTTGGCATGATTAAGATTTGAGAAATGGTAGTATATTACATAAAGTTCAAATGTTACTGTCATGGCAATAGAAGCGTTCTGTAAAATATTGTTACATTATATTGCTCAAGTTGAACAATTCATTTGATGAAAATATTGCTAAACTTTCTGTTTTTAATTCTGTTTTGAATTTGATTGGTGTTTGGCAAATAATGGTTTTTGTTATTGGTTGTTCAAAAACCAGGAACCAATCAAATTCAAAAGAGGAAGTTTAGCAATGATAAACAGGAAGTTCTGTTCATCAAATGAATTTATGAATTTGAACAAATGAATTGCACAATTATTTTAGGAACGCTTCTATTGCCATGACAGTAAAGGTGTACAGTCAATGGTAATAACAGTATTAAAAAATGTTATGAAGTATTAAAAAAATGTATAGTAACTGTTAATAATAGTTGCCTGAAACCAAAGAATCGTGTTGGTGGTTTTGACAAACATTTAGTTCCCAATCATTGTAAATAGAATAAAATAGTTGTTTTGCTTCAGGTGAAAGTCTCCAATGTTGTCGTGTCACTTGAACTGTAACAACTTTTCCTATTCCTTCGACATTAAAAGACTGTTCTGATGCACAGTACAAATGGAATAGTTTGTCAGCTGTTAAAGGAGTACCAACAGTAAATTGGAGTAGGAAACTACCACAATACACGTGAAGTAAAACCTTTACTGTTGTTTTGTTGGTCCTCAATAATTGGTAATGCGGATTGTGGTTTAGTGAATCCCAATAGGGTAAAAGATGTTTGCTTAATGCTGTAATTAGCATTCCCAGTAACTGAAAAGAATACAGAGGAAATGAGATATGTTATAGATAAAATGTTATATTCTAATCTCCAACTGTATGAAACACGGAAAATGTTTTCTAAAATGAATTGAGGAGACTAAAATAGATTTTAGGCCGCGTTATGTAATTATTTAAAGCCGTCCTGGAGTAGTGTTGTTTTTTGTTTAGTCGAAAGCTAATATTTAGAAAAGTATAGCCTAGACGTTAATGAAATGTACGAAGAACATTGGTTTGTTTATGTTGTTGCTGCCTATGCAAACAAATAAGTGTGAAAGTCAGTGTAAACTGAATGTTAAAAACGTAAGAGAAATTGTAAAGAAAAGTTCAAAGTATTTCGTGTCTAGGCTTGAGGATACACCCAAATTATAGAGAGTGAAAATTCAGGATAATCCTGTTCACCAATGTGAAGTATGCACAACATTCAACCTTTGATCTGATTTTCCTGAGCCCACTCCCACCTAAGGTCATGCGTGATCGAGACCTGCACACTTTGTCACTAGCCCAAGTGAATGCCTGACTGAGGCATCTTGTTTGTTATATTATAATGTTGGGAGGTCTATTACAGTAAGTGTTAAAGTACATTACATGGATATAAAGAGACACAACGGTATAGATAAATAAAGATTGAAATTGGCGATTTGTTTAAAGAGTGTGGTATCATGATTAGAAGTGGTGGATGGTTAACTTACTTGTTTCTCTGTTTTTTGCCTTTCCTGTGAAGAGTTGCAAAAAGTCTTGGTATTCGCGATTGTCTTGAACAGATGCTTTGGACGCAGAATACATATTCATGGTTGAAAAAAATGATATGAGCTCATCAAATAGGCCATAAAGTTTGCCACCATTATTTGCTAAGATATCCCCAAACTTATCCCAGGTGCAGTGTGGAAAGAGGAGTGTTTTTGATGGTATTTCTCTGTCATTAGCTTTTTCTTTAATTTTATCCACTATGTCCTCGATAAACTTGTGGAATGCACTTTTGCATCTCCCTAGAAGGATAGGAAGAAGTATGTGTTGTTATAGAAAGAAGTAATGAGATGGTGTTGTATGTTGTTATTAATAGAAATTTCTAACATTGAATGACATGTAAAGTGTGTAATTAAATGTAGTAGCAATAATTTTATTGTTGACTGAGTTTTAGTTGTTGTTGTGGAGTTTTGTTGTTATTTAAATAATATATTTGAAGTATAGTGGTGTATGCTATTAGGAAAAGGAGTGTTCATAGTAATCTTGAAAAGAAAGTGGTTATAATTATTTTAAGTGATATTTGAATATGGTCTGAAAAGCCCATTTGGGAAGAGGTGAATAAATGTGTTTGTATGTATGTAATATGAAGTAGTTAATAATACATGGATGCCAAAATATGAAATTTATTGAATGTTGATGGGATAGGAAAGGATAGGAGGTATATGTAGCAGGTGAGGAAAGGAAATGAGTGATATGTTGTTGAAAATGAGAGATAAATTTAATATTTTGAAATGAAATGGGTCGGCCATTTTATGATTTAAAACGTTGGTATATATATAGAATGTTGCCTGGGTTGCGTTGGTAATTGTTGGGTTCGAAAAATGTTTTGAAACCTTGACGCCCCCCCCCCCCCCCCCCATTCTCCCAAGAAAATAGTGAGTTTGGGAAAAACGACGGAGGTGCGACGGCAACGTCAATGGCCGAGCAAAAAAACTGGGACTAGTACAAATTTCACGTTGTCGGCCTTGTTTTGCCGTTGTCCTGTCAACGTCGGTAAAGTAGTTGAAGGATTATGGAGGAAGAAAAGTAAGTAATACTATTATTACTTGTTTGAATAATACTTCTGAGGCTCTGGCTCTCAACTTTGAATAGTTTTATGTAGTTTTCGCCTAAATTAGTGCTGTGTTTACATAAATTTCAAACTTCATATATAATAAAAGCAACTTGCAAGTTCGTTGCAGTATTAGCTTATAGAGCTGCTTCTTTCTTTCTTTACAAATATTCATGGTTTCCAGGGGCCAGTTCAAAGTATGTTGATACAGGATTATAGTACAAACAGGTTAAAGCATTCTGTAAAATTGCACTTACAATATATATTTTTCCAATGGGGCTAAGAGAAAGGTTCTGTTGGCGTTTAAAATCAGCGAACTTAAAATATTTTACAATTTCACCAAACAAACAGCCATTCAACAGACACACGTACTGAACTCATTGCTTTATTGTATGCTTGCATTTCTCTTGTAAGTACTGCATTTCCGAATGGTCCTTGCAAATGAGCCCTAAGAGGGTAAGCAGGATCCCCATACAAGCACAGTGGGTCGTTGTTGGGTGAATGGGCAATCCATCTAGTTCTCCCAGTATTCCCCAAGCATACCAGCATCATGTCTCCGGCCCTCTAAAAATAATCATAAACTGAAATGAATGTATGAACTATTTGGCAGAATTAGAAAACTACTGTAAGCCAGTAAGGGATGGCCCATTAATCCATTTAGTAAGCCATCTGGTTATAAGGTATTTATATATCTTTAATTAAATATATATTTGGGTGGAAATCTTGGAATGGAATGCCATGAGAAAATAAAATTGTCCTTCCCTATAAACAAAAAGACACCTACCATATGGTCCTGCCATGTTTGCAATGAGTCCATTTGGTAATACAACTGATTGAAATTTTAAACTGTGTACACGTTTATGTCCATTGTACAAAACTCTCTGGGTTTTAACTGGCCTGCAGATGGGATGGACGGTGCCATCAATAAAACCAAAACAATTTGATAATGGAGCCCCTTTCGCATGGATAACAGCAGCATATTCAGCTAACCTATCTGGCTGAAGCCATGGATGATCCCAATTTTGAATTCTATGACGATGGACAGCAAAAATATGATTCAAAACAATATGGGTGATTTTACATAAATCTGGAACTGAACGTGCAAACCGTGGGACCATATCGCAATACCGAATGGGGAATGCCAACCTTCGAAGAAGTATACACAGTGCTTCTAAACCAGTACAGTAACTGCCCCGATAGAACTTGATCCATTCGGGAATCTGCAGCAAGTTTTGTAGTTGAGGAATATGATTTTTCTCAAATCTTAACTCAACTTTGCAGGTAAGACCATCGTACGTTTCCCAATTGAAAGGTTCGTATTGTGAGTACGGAAAATTGCATTGCTTAAAATCATTATTCGGTGCTATTTCATCAAATAAAAGAAGGAACTCTTCGTCCGAAAGTAAGCCTTCATCGTGTGCCATGTACAAGACGTCTATCATTTCTTCTATCGAAACCATCTTCGACTTAGTTTTGAGCAGGAATTTCGTAGCCGGTCTGTTTTTAAATAGACTGGGCCGGCTATGAAATTCCCGCTCAAAACTAATTGCCGTTCACATTCCGTCCTTCGAACCCAAACTCACTAGGTCGACAACGTGGGTTGTACTAGTCCCAGTTTTTTTGTTCGGCCATATTGACGTTGCCGTCGCACCGCCGTCGTTTTTCCCAAACTCACTAATGTCGTTGGTATGCTACTGATGCATGGTGTAATAATGATAATGATTTCATATTTCTATTGCGCAAATTAACATGTGGATTAACAAAGCTGGTGTTGATTTTATGGAGAGAGGAAAACCGGAGAACCTGGGGAAAAACCCTTGGAGCACAGGAGAGAGCAAGTAAACTCTACTCACATGAGTTTCAAGCTCGAGAGCGGGGTCATTCCCAAACGGTCACCCATGCAAGTACTAACCCCATCTAACCGGACTTAACTATTGGTGAGAGGCAGCGCCCTAACAGCGCACACCAACCGTGCTCCCCCAGGATCCTGTGAATTGAGACTTGTGAGATTATAATGATTGGTTAGTATAAGTTGATGTGAGTGTGCATTTATTAGGGAGTCGGTGCACATGGCATGTATTATAAACATTTTTAGATTGTGTGAAATGGTGTTTTGTTGTTTGTAACAAGTAAAGTTTTGAGCAAATTTTGTAATAATGTTAAAATATTGATTTAATAAGTTGGGTTTTTTTCGGTTTAGTATTATAGTGTGTTGTAGGTATGCAGGAAAAAAGTTATGATTATGGTTAAAGTGTAATTATGTTTGGGAGAATTTATGGAAAATGTGAATGGGATTTATCATTGAATATGGGAGTGTGCATGTAACTTTCATATTGTGTCTCTGTTGCCTATGGGATGTGAATGTAATTTTTGTTGTTGATTTTCGGCATTTTTAGTTTGTATATAATTAAGGAATAGTGGGTATGAAGTTCATAATTTAGCGTTAGTTTATCATCTGCTTCCAGGACGTTACGTTTGTGAGTTCTTGAAAAGAAATGGAGAGGTGAATGTGTTGAATTAAATATTAATGCGTGTTAGTGGGTATTGGTTATTAAGTATTTAGGTTTTATGGACCATACTGAATTTTTTGGGCCTTTTTTGTTGGATTTAACATAGTATAACTTTAACCATGAAAAACAAGGAAGTTAATTACAATAGGTAGGGCAAACTATATATTTTTGGAAAGCTTATAGAATGGAGATTATAGAAAAATAGGTTTTGAAAAATATTTTGGTAGTTTACCGTATTCAGGGGGGATGAATTACAATTTTCCGATGAACAATTAGCATAATAATTGTAATTGCATAAATTTAAAATATTTGACCAAGTTTATAAAAGTCATGGTTATTTCACAAATACTACAAATCAGTTCTAGAGGATATGGTCAAAACACCTATGAATTTTCGTTTCAATCCAATTTGTCGTTTCGGAGAAATTGGACATTTATGAAATTGCGCAATTGTACAAAAATCCATGGTGGCCATCTTGGATTTATGAAAAGCCATCATATTTACACTTGATACTTTGTTTTTATAAGAACTATGGTACATATATTCCCATAAGGACTAAAACAGTCATATATAAACCTTTTGTAGGATATGGTAGAAGAATAGTCACACATTACAATTGCGCTTTGGTGTGATAGTCTGTGAAACACACTCCTTCACACAAGAACACGTCGCACCGCACACACTTATTTGCAGTATTTGTGTCTTTTCTCTTTCCTTCATTTGTCTTTTTGCTTCCACAGACTTTGCATCTTCCTCTTTTTCCTCCTTTCTTTGCACCACTTGCAAAATGCTTCCCTTTCAATCGTGATAGATCTGCTGGTGGCCGGCCAGGTCCTGGAAGTGAAGAACGAGGGCTACCACCAACGCGCAAATCAAGTAAAGTTTGACACAGGCAATAGGCCAAGCTAAGCCTCAGTTCCTTGTGAACAACTTTACTATCTTTGAACTTTCTGATCTGGTGCACATTAGTGATGCATAATTCGAGCAACCTCCAAAAAACTTTCTTCCACCATTTACGACTCCTCTTGTTCAATGAGTAGTATGAGAGCAACTGATCTGCCCGATCAACGCCATTCATGAACTGATTGTAGGTTACAATCATCTCAGGTTTATGTGGGAGTTCATCGTTACAGGCATTGCCATGAAAAGTGGAAAGTACAAAAACATCCCTTTTATCCTTCCATCTTACAACTGTCAAATTCTTGTGCTTCAGGAATGTTGACTGCCATCGTTGTATTCTATATGTTGTCTATTCAGACATAATATTCTTCATATTGTCAGCATTATATGTATAATATTTCTCAAGACTGACAGCAAAATAGGAAAGATAATTGTGACACTTACTTCGTTCAATTCTTCATCAAGAAAAAGCAGTGGTTCTCTCTCGTGTGCGGGGGCATTTGTCCTCATATCAGGCAGTGTTATATCTTCACCACATTCATCTTCAACATCAGCAAGTAATTCGTCCTCACTATCGCTTATTTCATCGCCAGAATCGGCTAAAACGAATTCTAAAACCACTTCCCTGTTGTACAATTGTCCAGCCATATCATATGTCGCAAACATGAAATATTCTCCAACGAAAAAAGCAGTTTATTTCACAAAATTTCGATCAATTCTTTGCATGCTTGGCATGAGAATGAAGCAAAACCATCCCAGATTGCATTGCAGGCATTAAAATTCTCATTCACGCGCAAACCCGCAAAAAAACGGCAAAAATAGAAGGGGTGGCGTACTTGGGGTCGTATACGACCCCATCCGTAGTTTAAGAGTTAAGCAGCGAGCGCCAAAACAAGCGGGGGGGGGGGGCCGGGGGCATGCTCCCCTGGAAAATTTTGAAATCTGAAGTGTTTTCCTTTTTTCACCATTCTTCAATTTTTCGGCCTGTTTTCTACAATTTGTAGTCATAGTGCTATTACAGTCGTCATCAAGCACTTACATTTTCGATATTACTTTGTCTATTATCAAAATTATTCAATTTAATACCATTGCAAATTTTGGCTCATTCATAATATACTATATTCATAATATAATATATTATACTTATTCATAATAATACATATACATATAATTCATAATATACTATATTCATAATAATGGACGAAGTACTTCATGAAATAAGTATTGAACTATCACTCGACACGATTTTCCCCTTGCGATTGCCATCCTGCAATGATATGGAATTTAAAAACTGCCTTATATCGAAGATGCACAAATATTCAATGTATAGTATGGTGAAATAACTCTCACTTTCGGCGCCAAAACGGGGGGGCTTTGCCCCCTTTTTCCACTTTTACAAAGATGGGGGACTTTAGGCCCTGCTTCCGCCGCCTATGTTATGGACAGCTAATGGAATGCTTGAGGCGTATAGAGTAGGTTAAAATGCATTTGACAATAAGATTATTTAATATAATATTCAAAAGTTTCATTGTATAGAGAATGAGGAAAAGCGTTGGTTTACTATATACGACTATAATATAGGTTGTATTGAATGTGCGTGAAGCTTTACTAAAGTCTTTCAGCGGGTTGGTGGCCCTTGAAGTATTTAACTGTGGCTAATGCCAGACTAATGAAAGGTGTGGAGGTGAAAGGGTTTAAGGGGTCGTTGATATAAGCGGGGCGAGTGTAAGGAAAAGTCGAGAGTCGAGACAAAAAAGTCGACACTCAGACAAAAAAGTCGAGACTCCAAAACTGCATGGCCAAGCGATTGAAATGAACTAAAATGACTTGTTTTCGTTAAGGTTTAAAACAAACTATCTTGGTAGGGCTAGCCTCCTAGGCGAGATGTCGCTATTGACTACCGTAGATCTCGCCTAGCACGGTTAACTCGAAACCTAATTCGGATGTAACTCGGGTTGAAATATCTGAAAGCGAGGTGTGATTGTTTCATTGAGCTATTTGCGCTAGGGAGGCCGGAGAACTAACTATTTTTGTTTTGATGTTTTCGCGGCTCGCCGCCAGCTTGGCGCTTTAGCTCTCATCGATAGAAACCATGCCGAATCGGAAATGCTTTTTACAGTAATATAATTTTATAACGCATAATGACGAGTTTCGCCTGGTTCTTCAGCCTGACACAGTCATCGTTTTTTGCCTTGGCACTCGGCAATTCCCGAGGCAAATGCCCAGGGAAGTTACGATTTTTCTGGTTTCCCTCGGCAAAAAAAATGCCGAAGCAATTCCAACCGTCATTGACAATGTTATACCTTTCTCGAAAACAATGGCTGTTCGTTCCGGTCGTAACACCACGCTAAACGACTTAACTTCCATTGTAAACTTAAATTACACAAGACTCAAAGTCCTACTGTGAGAAATTTGTTGTTTACAACGTAACCGCATGTATGAGTGAAGAGTCTTGCTTGGTTGAATTTTGAGGGATAAAATATGTTTCAAATGCAAGGCAGTTGTAGACGGTGCGTTTTGAAAACGCTCACATTCATGTGAACGTATTTTTAAAAAATCGCAAGCCTAACGGTGGCTTGCAAATGGCAGTTTCCAGCAGTTCTCTGTTCGAATCGTTTTCCTCGAGTGAACGTTCATTCACACAGTTTGTTGTTCATGGCTACTATTTTTTCTAAAACATTTCAAATCCAGCATGTAATCCAGTATTTGTTTCCGTAAAATTAATTAACAAATTGTCAAAAACGAATTGTCAAAACTATTGTCAAACAGAATCTTCTTTCGCGACTGCCTGTATTTAAATCGTTTCCGTGTGCATTTTACAACTGCCGACTTGGTTGCCGAAGTGTGCCTAAATAATTGCTGAAGCAATTTACAGTGATTTCATTATGTTCCTCGGGAGAAATATTCACCGAGGCAAAGTAGCAAATTATCGGAAGACCTCGGCAATTTTTTTGCCGAGGCAAAAATAGTTAAATTACGAGGACTGTGGCATGCATAACGAACAAATAAAACACCATAACACAGACTACACAGGTTAAATAATTTAGGCAATAATTTAATATCTTGACTTCTGCGGAAATAGTTTGTGTGTAACGCTTACAGAGCTGTCTGTCTTTACATTATTATTATCTGACATTTCCCCCTATTATTTATGTGTTTTTCGGCATTTTCTTTCTCTCTGTGGGTCTCGACTTTTTTGTCTGGACTCTCGACACTCGACTTTTGGTTACACTCGAGCGGGGCTAGTCGAGTTAACCGCGAAAATGTTGCGTAGGTAAAATGGGTATTACATGTAAATTAAAATAATTGTTTGTGGCAAATGTTTTTTAATATTAAAGTTTAAAAGGCACAGTAACGTGGTAAGAAAAGCAGGGAGGCGGGTATACATGTGGTTGAAACGTTTAAAGTGTAAAGGCGAGAAACTAAAGAACATTGTAAAAAGTATACAAACTTACCATTTTTTAGGACGATGGCAATCCAAACAATCACGGGTTCTGTCCAACCTTGTTTTGACGAAGACGTTGGCGTGGCCAAGGGCAAAGGAAAATAATGAAATAAGGCCAACGAGAACAGTTGTGCATCGTTGCTTCATGCTTTTGGCAAGTAGGTCGCAAACCTGTTAAGAAACGGAATAGTTCTTATTAGCGAGTGTTAAAATGGAACAGAATAGTGTAGAAGACATTTATATGGAAAGAAAATTGTTGTGTCGTACCTGAACTAATTTGTTCGGGAAAAGAGTCCAATCAATGTCAACATTGTAGCAATGTTCCAAATCCTTCTCAATTTGTAAAAGGCGGTTATCGGATCTTGCCATGAGTTAATTGGAAAGTAGAATAAAACAATATATTGAAGTTTGAACGAAGTAGGTTGAAGTAACGTTAGAAGCGAAGGTTTTGTTAACAATAAGAGTGGAGCTGAAGTGTGTGGTTGGGTATATTGAGTAGGTAATGACGCATTGCTATTTGATATGGGTGACAGAAATGGTGAGACTTCTTAGGTCTTTGATGTTTGCCGGCATCTCTATTTAACGGAATCAATGGAATCAACGGAATCAACGGAAATTTCGTTAATCGCTTACTAACAAACGGTTAATAAAATACATTTATTTACGTTTATTAGCTGAGACTGAAACTGATCTGTCGTCGATACTTCAAGTAAGGTTATTAGATTAGACATATTACGTACATATATACGCGTAGTTGTTGAAAGAGATTTTATATTTTTGATTGCTATGATTGCGCAAATATACGTGTCTCATTTTAAATTTACTAAGTGTTAAGTTGGACACAACCTGTGGGTTGATTAACAGGGTCGATTTTTAACTAAGGATCATAGCAAAACCACCTTTTGAAGCTTGGTTAAATGTAAATAAAAAAATCAGCTGTCTTCATTTATAAAGATATAAATACACAAGTGCTCTGTCTGTTGAACTCATTCTTTGAATTATAAACATGCACGGGTATTTTTATTAAGACGATTACATTTAACGTTTTCCGCACGTAGAAGGTACTATTGCGTCATGGATTGCACAAATGCAACAAATAAATTGTTGATTGGATATGTCTTCCACACAGACAAATGATAGTTATATTGGATTTTAACCATATACAGCTGCCTAAGTGAACTAAAGCTCGAAGCTTCAACATATATATGAATTAGATCATATTAAAGATTCACGCATGTTTTTGACTATGCTATAAAACAAATCTGAAAATATTGTGCAATTTTTTTAAATAAAAATCTTATATCCCTAATCCCCTAGTAAATAAAGGCATGTAAGAAAGACGGGCACACTACCCCTCAAAATTAGGTCTTCCTGGAGGAGTTTGGGTTTTGGTCGAGTATCGAGGGTTGCAAGTTGAGGGTCGTAAAATACGCTAAAATTTACGCACATAATTTCCTTCTAGCGGCACAAATAAGATATACATGTTTTGGACATTTCATGCGCGCGGCAAAGGTGTTTACTCGGCACTGGTGACAGGAAATATTTAGTAAATTTGTCTACAAAATTTTATTACAAAATTTATTTGTTGCATTTGTGCAATCACGACGCAATAGTATACCTTCTACGTGCGGAAAACGCTAAATGTAATCGTCTTAATAAAAATACCCGTGTTTACGATTCAAAGAATGAGTTCAACAGACAGAGAACTTGTATATATATATATATATCTTTATATATGAAGACCCCTGATTTTTTTATTTACATTTAACCAAGCTTCAAAAGGTGGTTTTGCTATGATCCTTAATTAAAAATCGAAAATATTTTTCTGTTAATCAACCCACAGGTGGTGTCCGACTTAACACTTAGTAAATTTAAAATGAGACACGTATATTTGCGCAATCATAGCAATAAAAAATATAAAATCTCTTTCAACAATTACGCGTATATATGTACGTAATATGTCTAATCCAATAACCTTACTTGAAGTATCGACGACAGATCAGTTTCAGTCTCAGCTAATAAACGTAAATAAATGTATTTTATTAACCGTTTGTTAGTAAGCGACACAGAATAAATATTGAGCAGAAGGCCCACTCTCGTCGGAACCTTTGAAGTTTATGTCCTCGCGCAGGTCGCCTCGCGCATGTTGGCCGCCATGTTGAAAGCAAGTAAAAGCCGCTACTCTCAACAGTAAACAATATGGCGAAAAGTGCGTTCTGATCGTTTAAATGGCTATAACTCAAAATTTTGGTGGTAATATTTCTTGGGACGGATAGTACATTGAAAGTGAAGGTAGGTAATCAAATTTATTGTGGTAAGGAAGATATTTAATGAAATTTGAACGGGAAATTTCCGATTTCATTATCTTGTTAATCGGTCCGGCTGGAGCTACCCGTCCACTTTTGAAGTTGTACTTTCAAGAATAAATAAGTGAGGAAACTCTTTAAAAACAGTTTAAATTTAAAGTATAATGATAAAATTACACGTATTGGTTGTTCTATCTTAATCGGACAAGCAATTTTGAAGAACGAAGCAACTCTATAGCTCTCTATTTGGACGGATTTTAGGCAATTATGATTTGACATATATTTGTTGAAGGCTGACAAACAAATGCCAGTATCTCTACAATTTCATTTAATATTTGTAAACGTTGCTGCTGATAAAAAGATTAACCTGAAATATCAGGTCCTTAGTGTTGAAGTCTAGGTATTTTACGTTATTCTACTATAAAATGAACGAATTTGCACGTTAGCTTGAAATGGCCTACTGTATCTTAATTCTCTAGGTTGGACAGTTCGTCTTGAGTTTTGTTCCCCAAGCTTTTTAAATATTTCATGATTTGTTGCTTAGATGGAGGTTTAGATTATAGATATGCAACCTTCTGATAGTTTCTCTCCTTTTTTTAGCTGAGAATAGATTTGAAATGAAATCTTAAGAAACAATGAACTGTAGAAAATCAAGAGGGGATTCTTCACAGCACTGGCCCACAGCACTGGCCACTGACACAGGAATAGTGGCAAATGTTCTTCAACAGCTTCAGTCATAGTGAGTGTAAACATTTTGAACAAAAGACTTTCTACTTACTTCATGTTTAAGAACAAAAAGGTGTTAATTTCATGTCTTTATAATAAATAAGGAAAAAAGGTTCAAGTTTAATTGGTCTACTGGTTAATTTAATTAATAGGGTGTTGGCCAGTAAAATAGTAAAGGACCAGTTACTACTATTTGTCCTGTGGTGGGCAACTGGTAATAATACATTTTCTTAATTTTGCACCTTGTATACACAGAGCTTGTAACAGTAAAATTTAGTGGTCAAAAGAACTGACCTTTACCCTATTTTGTACTGTATATATGAAATAAATGTTTAAAACTTATTGGGTTTGGTTAACATTGTAACTTGTTTGCAAAAACGTTTTGTAGTCAGTGGTAAACACAGTCAGGTATATGGGGTTTGCAATATGTATATAAATAATGCAAATGCTTAAATGTTTACCAACAACAACTCTAATGTACAGTATATCCTCTATTATAGGGTGGATGGTTTATACCTAAATTAATCTACATTAAGAATTTGGAGCACATTTCCAACAGCTGTTTCTGTTAACAGCTGTCAACATTTTTGCAATTTATCATCTACACATCAACTTGACATATTTAAAATAATGCTTTTAAATTAAATGTACACTATGCAAGCCTTTGATACTCTAGCAAAAACAGGTGTGGGTTTTGAGACTTTCAGAAACAGATAGTTTTAATATGTACTGCAGTAATATTATATCATCACAATCACAACTGAGAACACATATACACTTGAATAGTTTTAGGTGGTGTTTATTATCAGTTTTTCTTTTTTTAAATCCAGTAATACAACAATACTCAAATAAAGTTCGACTATTAATGGCACTTTAAAAGTGAAACAAGTGAATAAAAAACACGTGAGTTTTATAAAAGTCTCCATCAATTCAGGCATCAAACTGTGTCTTTTCTAATGGAAGCTTCTGATTTTCATCCTGTAAGTTGTCATGTCCAAATACACGCACAATCCAAACAAATTATTTACTAAAATTACAAGAAAAGAACAAAATCAAATCAACATTTCAACAGCTTGTCAAGTGTATCAACTTTAGCCATGGTAGGTTAATGACAAAAATAAATCTTGTTCAATGTCTTCAATCACAATTCACTTAATACAACAGACAAACAATTGGAGTAAGAACGTTACTAGAAGAAGGTAAACAAACACATAAAGATGGAATTCTGTGGAATTGGTATTTTTACCCATTGAACTGAACCAGACTAAAATACTTGATCATCAATTTTAATACATGTAACAAATTTGGAGTGAGTGTTTGGAGTGAGTGCGCATATTATAATATCCTTAAAATATTCGTAAAAACAAGAGCACGCTTTACCCACTGTGCAATTCTCAATTAAAAATATGTAACTGATGTGAAATGATGTTTAAAAACTCTTGATAAAGTTCTCTGTAATTTGAAATATGTACCGAAATACCGTACCCGACTGACGCACTTCAGTCATTGAGGAGTGGGCAGGTCATCGCTCAGAAGTTGCTAAATTCCACGCGAAAACGTGTTTGTATGCCTTCTAACCGCACGTAAATTGGTCGCTTACCTTTCATTTGTAAAATATCAACGTTAAAAGGAAATCGTCCAAAAACGTTTCCTGCTAGAGCCGTTTTGGTGACCCGACTTCGTTTTCCGCCATGTTGTTCCTTGTTGATCCGCTGGAGTTTACTTGCTTTCAACATGGCGGCGTGTGACATGCGCACTAAAAAAGTGAGGACACTTCGTACCCCTGAGTGGGCCTTCTGCTCAATATTTATTCTGTGGTAAGCGATTAACCAAATTTCCGGCAGATTCCGTTGATTCCGTTAAATAGGGATGCCGGATGTTTGCGTTTCAGTACGTGTTACTTTTGATGAGTTTTAAAAAATTTGGAAAAGATGATGGTTTTCTTAAATTGGAGACTATAAGAAAAAGTATTGTTATAGTGTTGGATAAGCTGGAGGTATTTGTTGGGGCGCGTGTAGAAGGAAAGTTGTTCGTTATTTGAGTGTGGCGAAGTATTGATTAGGTAATGAAGGTTTGGAAGCATATTGTATATATATATATGTTGCACGAAGTTTAAGTGTTGGTTTGGGCATGGAGGTTTGGTCGCGTCTTGGAGGTTGTTTGTGATATAATGATAGTATTAAAGGGAGAAGGTGTTAACGTTTGAAAGTTAAATTATAGACATGGAAGGGTTGATGTATTTGTGTTGGTCGAGTGATAAAGGGATAGTGATTATGTGATAGTGATTATTTGACAGGTGACAGGGGTTTAGTAGTTTTGAATAAAAGCGGTAGAGAGAATACATCCGGTGTTTGGGAGTAGACAGTTGAAAATGGGGAAACTAGTGTTTATGTAATTAGGTATTATATTTGGAGAATTAGATGTTTGGTGAAATTTTGTGTTGTTTGTAATTTTGTTTTTCACTTGACGTTTGTGTATGGGAAAGGGTGTTTCTAAATGTTTGACTATTTTGTAACTGAAGAAACGTTTAATAGCATTTGATGTGGACGAGGCAGGACAATAGGTTTTCGTATGAATGTAAATGACGTTGTTGTAGTGAGTTTGATAATGGAAAGGATATGATGAAATGATTTGTTTAATGTATGTTTTTTTTGTGTAGGTTGGTATGAAATGAAGTTGTTCATGTAAGATATTGAAAATGATAACGTTGAAATAGTGGGGAAAGGAGATAGAATAGAATAGAATAAAACTTTATTTTACGAGGGAAAAGACGTATTAACCGTAAAGGTTATCTAACATACGGCCCTCACAATATTACAATATTTACAAATACAACAGACATAACTAATACACTATATATGGAAATAATGTCAAGTGATAAACTAGTCAAGTAGAAACACATTTACAATTCAATAAAAAATTACAATTGGCGCAAAAAAGGTCTTCCAGATTGTTAATACAGGTAAGTTTATGAAGAAAGTACGGAGTTTGCGTTTAGTAGTAGTTAATCTTAACGTGAAAGCATCAGAAGTACATGCAGGTGACATGGCAAGCTGTTTGCAATCACTATCTAAGGCGTTAAAGAGAATTGAGGCGCTGTAGAGAAATGTTCGTTTACCAGAATTAGTGCGCGGGTGAGGAAGCTTAAGGTCATATAAGCAGGCTCTAGTACGTGCGTGTTGTCGAGTGGCAGATAAGAAATTGAACATAAATTTAAAAGACGGTGGAGCATTAGGATTGATTAGTATATTTAATAGTAGAAGAAGCTTCCTAAACTTAATTAGATCAAAAATTGGAATCCACTTAAGCTGGGAAAAAAGGAGAACAGGAGTAGAATACTCAGCATCTAAGATAATGCGTGCCGCACGCTTTTGAAGGCGAAGAATTCTTTGCAAAAGTGTTTTGGAACAATTACCCCAAGTGACAGAGCAGTAAATAATATTGGCATGAATGCAGGAGTTATAAAAACGAAGAGCACAATCTTTAGTTAAGAAAGGCTTAATCCGGCGCAGTAATGCAAGCCTACTATTGAGGGTTGAACATAAGTTTTCGATGTGATTAGTCCAAGTTAAATGGCCTGTCTAAGGTCACACCCAGATAGTGTGGCTGTCTAAGGTCATTCCCAGATAGTGGAATTGAATGAGATAAAAGGCGCTTTTAATATGTGGGCGAGAATGGGGAAGTGAGACGTTGGAGCAATGGTGAGGAATGTTTTGGTTAAGTATGGTCCTGTATGAACATAGTGAAGTGTGTCTTTTTGATAAGAAATAGGTGTTTTGTCAATAGACAAAAGCGGTGATTAGTTAAAAGAGAAAGAAAACAGTGGTGGAGAAGGTGTGGTGTGAAATGTAGATAGGGTTACAGGTGTTGTGATGGAAGTGCGAGTTTTTTTGTTTAGTTATAGTCGAGTTTAAATGTCATTAACGTTCCTTGTTGTTTGTGTTTTTTATTGGTTTAATAATATACATGAAATGGATTATTTGGGGGATGTATATAATTTTGAAAGTTTTATAATGAAGTGTTCAACAGAAGAAATTGTAGAGAAAAGACGTGAGTTGCTATTGAAGTTGGATGGTGACGTGTTTTACCGATTGTCCGAGTGGTCACAAGAAATGGTCCGACTGTTTTGGAAGAAACCTGTTTGTGACAAGGACAATTTCAGGTTGCTTTTGTTCTTATTTAATAATGGTTGTGCGCCAAGTATAATTGTTGAGTGGGTCATGACGTCCGTGTTTTGGGTGAAAAGCAAGAGCAAAAAGAGAGTGGAGCAGATGAAGTGGATTTTTAAGAACATGGAGAGATACAAAGCACGTTGGTTTTACTATGATATGTATCATAAGAAATAATTTTTTGTTAATGGAAATGAACGTAACATAGAGTAACAGAATTGTTTAAGTGATGCGGAGAACAAAGAACATTTCTAATTAGGATTGTGTTAAGAAGCATTTTTAAGGAGGGAAGGCATAAATAAGAATTGGGACAATGGACATATAAGTAATGTATAATTGGGCTTTTCGTGTTAATATGCAAGAGACAAATAAGAATCGGGAGATGTAAGGAATGTGTTTGCGTTTATAGTTTTCAAGTGCACTTTGTGGAAATGAACATTTGTCATTTAATACGATATTAAGAAGGAGCTAAAACAGTAAGTAACAATTGCCAGATAAAATTGTTTGGCTTTACTACGTGTTTAAATGCGCTTTGTCGACAACCAAATTTGTCATTTACGATCACGTTAACAAGGATTTTTAAGAACGAGGCAACACAAAAATAGCAATTGGCAGATATAAGTAATGTTTGGCTTTACTAGCTGTTTAAGTGCACTTTGTCCACATTACTATACGATCACGTTAACAAGGATTTTTAAGAACGAGGCAACACATAAATAGCAATTGGCAGATATAAGTAATGTTTGGGTTTACTAGGTGTTTAAGTGCGCCTTGTCGACAACATTTGTCATTACGATCACGTTAAGAAGGATTTTTAAGAACGAGGCAACACATAAATAAGATCTGGGAGGTGTAAGTAATACAACTGGCTTTCGCTGTAAATATGGTGGCAATGAGGAAAAAATGAAGCGTTGCCATCGGTAAGCACCTGTACCATCGGTGTTTGTGTTTCAGTTTACAATGGGATGTATATGCATGTATACATCCCATGTATACATCGCATGTATACATCCCATTACGCATGTATACATGTGGTTATTGTTGTGAATATTTAGCTGTTAGTACACAGACGGTACCTATGTGTACCCATCTGATGCTTTCAATCCATCTGTATCTATCTGATTCGATCAGTTTACAATCGGTTGCGAGCAGTAGCCATCTGATGCAGCTGTATACCGATGGTTATATTGGACATGTATGGGTGCGGTAGGGGAGGAAACATAAACTTCGAAATTCTGTAACGCAAAAATCATTCTTTCTCTATCGTGGAGTAGTTCTGCTGACTCTTGTTGAATTTTCGTGAGAAGTAACACACTGGATGGTCGATTCCATCCTGGTCTTCTTGAAGTAGGACAGCACCAGCAGCGACATCACTGGCATCCACGGCTATCTTGAAAGGACGGCTGAAATCAGGTGCAGACAAATCTGGAGCACTTTTTAACATAGCTTTAAGCCTTTCGAAGGCCAGCTGACATGGTTCGGTCCACACAAATTTAACGTTCTCATGAAGGAAGTAACTGCGTCAAAGGCTCATTGATTGAAGAGAAATTTTGGCAAAACTTCCGATAGTAGCCTGCCATTCCAAGGAAACGCATAACGTGCTTCTTGGTCATTGTTCGTGGAATTCAGAAATAGCCTCGATCTTTGCATTTATAGGCTTGACTTGGCCTTGGCCGACAACATGTCCCAAATAAGTGACATGACCACAACCAAACTCACTCTTGACCAAATTAATGGTTAACTTCGCTTCGCTGAGTCGTTGAAAAAACTTTCGCATAATTTCAAGGTGCTGCTCCCAGGTGTCGCTATAGATTATTACGTCATCGATGTAAGCTTCGCAACCATCGATCTCGAAAATTATTCGGTTGATGAGGCGTTGAAATGTGGCTGGGGCATTCTTCATACCGAAGGGCATAACTTTGTATTGGTAAAGACCTTTCGGCGTAACAAAGGCTGAAATTTCTTTTGCACATTCACTTAACGGGAGCTGCCAATAACCTTTTAATAAGTCGAATTTTGAGACGTACTTTGCATTTTCGATTTTATCAACACAGTCGTCCATTCGTGGAATAGGGAACGTGTCCGATTTAGTAAGATTATTCACTTTGCGATAATCCGTACACATGCGAGAACTCCCGTCGGGTTTAGGCACTAAAATGCACGGGGAACTCCAACTACTCTGGCTGGTTTCGATGAAATCATTTTCGAGGAGGTATTGAATCTCCTGCTGGAGGCACTTTTGTTTAGCGGGGTTGAGACGGTACGGATGTTGTTTTGTAGGCGCCGCATCGCCAACATCCACATCATGAACAATCAGATCAGTTCGAGAGGGAACGTCTGGAAACAAATGTGTATATTCACGAGCGAGGTTTTGAATATCCTGGCGTTGTGATGGTTGGAGATGAGATAACTTAGAATCTAAATCTTGTAAAATATCAGAGTTGCTCAGCTTGGTTGTCTCAGATTAAAGAGTTCGCTTGGGTCTTCATCAATTGTCTGAACTCACTACATTTACCCACTGCACTCCTTTCGTTCGTTCGTAATATGGTTTTAACATACTTACATGGCAAAGTTGTTTCTGGTTACGCCTATCGGGAGTTACGATTACATAATTTAAATCACTCTCTTTCTTTTCTACGACATAGGGACCAAAATACCTAGCTTGAAGGGGCTTGCCAGGAACTGGAAGAAGCACAAGAAATTTGTCACCATGTTGAAAATTCCGACTTACTGAATTTTGATCGTATTTTTCTTTCATGCACTTTTGGGCCGACTGAAGGTTTCTCTGTGCTAAATCGCATGCTTTTGTAAGTTTTGTGCGAAAGTCCGACACGTACTGTAAAAGATTTAACGAACCGCCATCGTCAGAAAGCAACTTTTCTTTCAAGAGCTTGAGTGGTCCCCTAACTGTATGACCGAAAACAAGCTCAAACGGACTAAAACCTAACGATTCCTGAACTGACTCACGCGCTGCGAACAAAAGGAGATGAACACCGTCATCCCAGTCTTTCTCGGTCTCGAGGCAGTAAGTCCTTATCATGTTTTTTAAGGTTTGATGAAACCTTTCGAGTGCGCCTTGATTTTCGGGGTGATAGGCAGTGGACTTATATTGTTTAATACCAAGCTCATGCATGACTTGTTGAAAGAGGTGGAACATAAAATTGGAACCTTGATCAGACTGAATAGATTTTGGTAGATCAACCAAAGTGAAACATTTGGTGAGTGGTTGGACAATAGTTTTAGCCTTAATATTTCTCAAAGGTATTGCCTCAGGGAACCTTGTTGAAGCGCACATAATTGTTAACAAATATTGATTACCTTTTTTAGTCTTAGGCAATGGTCCGACACAATCGATCATAATTCTACTAAATGGTTCTTGAAATGCTGGAATTGGTTTTAAAGGTGCTTTAGGGATGACTTGATTGGGTTTTCCAACAACTTGACAAGTGTGAAAACCAGTCCAATAGCAATGACTTAGAATTTTTTGGTGCGTTTTATTTATTCCCAAATGGCCCGAAAGCGGAGTCTCGTGTGCTAAGAATCTCAGATGGTAGGTTTTTGGAACTACAATTTGATATCGAACTGACCATTCGTCAGTGGGACTATAGTGGGACTATCCAAACTGTGAAACAGGTTTGCAAGGAAAGTGTCAGAAAGATCACTTTCATCGGCATTCGCGTCTTCTAATTGTTGCTGTTTCTCCATGGCCCTAGTAACTGCGCATTGAGGGTATAAATCTGGAATAACCTGTTCCGCAAGATCGGGAGTTTGAATAATACATGGTTTGTCACTTAAATGTCACTGAGACGAAATTTTTACCCCTACTTTTTTCTCTATGAGCCTAAAGTGCATGTATCGAAGACTTACCAAACGAAGTTTCATGCAAATATTCGGAAAAGTAAAGCAGATATTGACGAAAGAAATACGCAAATTCGCGGCCGCCATTAAAATGGACGTGTTTATTTGAGACTGGGTCTAGGATGTCTGTGATGCAAGAGTCTCAACCCAACAAAACACCTTGTGTGATAGTAAACAAGCGTGGCTTGGAAGAATCGCTCATTAAAATTATATTATTCCAACCATCATCACGCTGTGCTGTACAAGATTGCAGCAATCAATCTGATATTAAAGCAGGAATATCCTTGCATAAGAGTCCAATTGACTAAGTCTGCACGCAGGCTACCAATTGACCAAATTTCGAAGAGAGTTTGGATTAAATTTGTCCAAACGAAGCGCACCAATTTTAAAGTGTCACTGAGACGAAATTTTCACCTCATTTTTATTTCATCATTGTGAAGTATACCCACCTACAATCTACTGTACGAAGTTTTAACCCGAAATTCAAAAAAAGGCGCTGTTATTGCGAGTATAGAAATCTTAAATTTGACGGCCTCCAATGCTGTATAGAAGAGGTTGTGTCAGTCAATGAAAAATAAAATATTCTATCAACGCACACAGTTATACAGGATTCTAATAATGAATGAGATTATTCTGCAGGGATTGCGCAGCATATAAGCCCAATTGACAAATCATACGAGCAAACTGGGTTACACGCAATTTAAACCAGATGATTCATAGTTTGTTTCAATCAATTTTCCATGAAGATTTTCAGAGCGACCGTACTACAAACAAGAGTTTTTCAGCGTGGTAATGTGCCTATTATTTGAAAACTAACAAAACTTTAGTAGTGTAATCAAAAAAGAAATTTTTTTCATGTGTAGGGGATTGGGAACTAGTCGTTAACCAATCAGAGCGCAGTATTTATTTTTTTCAACCAATCAGGAGCGAGTAGGAATAAATTATTCCGATTTTGGATGGAGGGTGCTAGAGTGCGTGTTGGCTCTTTCTTGTTAATGTATTCATAGGGTGTGGTTTTGTGTTTGGGGGGGAAATTTTATTTTTTTGTGTTAGTAGGGAAAAACCAATTTATATAAAAAATTAAAAAATAAATTTTTTCCAGAAAAAAAATGAAAAAAATAAATAAATAATTTTTTTTGTAAATAAATTGGGTTTTTGGAAAAAAACCTAAAAAAGTTCCGACACAGCACGACGTGACACGCGTGGATGATGTGTTGCGCGGTCGGTAGTTAAACCAATAATAAAAAATATTCGTTTTTTTCGTTTATATAAGTTTTTTTTAAGATATTTTTTTTGTGAAATTTTCACACCGTTTCACCATATATGGTAAAAAGGGGAAATATATATATATATATATATGGTGAGAAGGGGAATTTTTTTCCGATTTTTTTTTATTTGTGAATTATCCATTATGGTGAGAAGGGGAGAAAAAAAATATTTCCCCCCTCCTTTTTGTTGCATAAATTTGATTTTGGATAAACGTTGACATTTCCATAAAGGAAGTGACGATGTGGTGGTTACGTATGCTTCTTCTATTATTTTGGATATTGTTTTGGATGTTTGTTTTTGGTTTTGTAGATTGGATAATTCATGGATGAAAAAATGCTTGTTTCTGGTAGTGATTTTATTCCAAACACCGGTAGTGAAAGTAAAGAATTTAGACGTAATATTTCTTTGTTAAATACAAAATTAAATATAAGAAAACAAGGTGAGAAAAAAAAATTTTATTTAGAGAAATATCTTTTGTACCATCGTTCTTGTCTATTTTTACATTTTTCTTCGCTATCGCGATCACATTTATCAAATACTATAGATCTAATTTTTCGGTTATAGTTTCTTCTGCAATGTTCACAAAAAATAATGTAAACTTTACAATGGTTACATGTATAGAAACATTGTAGGTTTTCGTGTCTAATTTCACACAGGCAACTGCGACAGAAGATGGTCCTGTGTACTACCATTTTTCTTAAAAAATGGTTAAATTTTCAAGAAGTGAATTCAGTTAGCTTTGTGAGTGTCGATAATGGAATGGAGGAATCATATCGGTTTCATATTTTTTATGTTTACATGTAATTTCAAATAAAATTTTTAAAATTTTAGTACAGCATTTTTCGCTAGTAGTTAAAATAGCGAGTTCAATAAAAAAGCTGACATTTTTATTCTCCATTTGACAATCTAATTGTGCTCTTTCATCTATTTCTTTTACAATCCATTTAAGACAATCTTTAGTTGAACGTTGAACTACAGCTTTTTTCAAGTAATTATCTTTCGTATATAGAGTACAGTAATTTTGTTTAGTAGTCAATATATAATCACTTTCTTTGGTGATTCCTCTTGTACGGCAAAATTTTTTAAATTGTTCTACATTTGTAAACATGTAGATGTATTTGAGAAAGGGAAATGAGAAGTTCTTATGTTCTGATGATGATGTTCTTTTGTAGATAAGATCGTAGAAATATTTTTGATAAGTATCACGGTACTTGTAGAGTAATCCAACGGGAAGTCCATCGATTTCCTCCAAACATCTACTGCATACCGCTTGTTTAAGAGATGCACGCGACTCTGTTGATTCCATTTTGACGGAATAAAAAAATATTCATCCTATTTAAAAGCATTTTTTCCCATGCATTTATACATTTTTATGCCTTTTTATGGTATTTCGGGGAAATAAAATCTGTTTTTTTCTACTATTTCAGGGTATTACAAAAATATTTTAGTGAATTTTTATGTGTTTGCATTGTATATATATAGTACGAGAGTAGTTTTGGATAATTAGAATGTTCTATACTCTACTCACTTGTTGTTTGGGAATAGTATATGATAATATGGGAAAATATATTATTGCGTTTGTTCTTGTTTTTTTATGGTAATCGGATACGCTTACACTCATTCTGCAGATGAATTAATGGGACGCGTACGCATAGATAAAGAAAAGATGACGCTGGATGATTGCTGCTATTGCAAGTATAAAGAAAGAACAGTGGTTCATTATGGAAATGTATGGCGGCCGAGAGGGGACAAGGCAATGACCAAGTGCATGATGCAAGTTGCATGTTACTTTTCAACACTTTTTTGCTCTTCGCTACTTGCTTGTCGCTACTTGCCCATTACTAGTTGCTCTTCGCTACTTGCTTGTCGCTACTTGCCCATTGCTTATTGTTCATTGCTCAGCATTGTTATTATGACGTCAAAATCAAGTTGCTCGTTGCTTCGTTCAAGAGAAATTCATTCCAGCGTGGCATTGTTATTATGACGTCAAAATCAAGTTGCCCGTTTCGTTCAAGAGAAATTCATTCCGGCGTGGCATTGTTATTATGACGTCATTAGTGTTCCAGGCCTCCAGCATTCTTGTTGATCTAGTATGGCCGCTCGAAGGAGGCAGTTCTCTATTTCAAGTCGTTCCGGTAAGCGGCTTGTATAGAAATTTGATTTATTTTCGTCATTTAAATACTGTGGTGCAAACTCTTGCATTGATTTTTTATTTATTTTCGTCATTTAAATACTGTGGTGCAAACTCTTGCATTGATTTGTTACGATCTTTTAGTCGACGACGACGATGAAGGAGATTTTGATGGCGTGAGCGTGGTTAATCAGGAGCTATCCCGACCAAAAACAAAGAAAAGTACGTTTATGTTGTAGTACAAAGCAGTCGAAGATCAGATTGCTTTTATGCTTTTTCATTAATTTAATATGCATCTGTCAATTCCAGCAATGCCCATTCCCCCCTGGACACGGGGGTGGGGGTGGGGTGGGGAGGGGTATTGCTTCTGTGCTATTAAACCATAGGGCATTTTCAGGGGGTGTGGCCATTGCTGAATTTGATGACTGATACATTATCGAAATGGTACTTTTGTCTTAGTGCTTTAGACTTAGCAGTGTGCACACTTTAATAGAATTTCTTGACAAACCAATGCATCATGGATAATACAGATTAAATTGAAAAGACGATGCACTGTTTTGTCAATTTTTGTTTTGTATATTATAATATAATATATATATATATATAGTTTTATTGTTTTTTTGTTGTACTGTATATATATATATTTTATTTTTTTTGTCACAATATGCATATTGGGAGAGGGGTGTTATTAGAGGATTAAAAGTGTAGATTTAATTTTAATAAAATTTTGATGTTATGGGTAAAAAATGTAGCTATACAGTATAAAAGACTGGGTCATGTCTTAATTAATTTTCGTGAAAGATTATTATTTATTTTTTTTGTAATAAATGCTAGTACCTATATACATATGTGAAGTACTGCGTATCATCCTTTGCTTTCCATCACTGTTATATATTTCCTGCATCTTCAACATAATCAAACAATTTTGTTATTTACATATATATAGCATTGCGACAATGCATTGATGTTGCTAGAGAGACTCGGAAAAAGACTTTACAAGCTGGGAAAAAAGCACATGATGTAAGTACAATGTATTACATTACTGTACTAGTAGTGTAACCAGGAGGTTGAAGTGGGGTTGCCTGTGCTCCTAATGGTCTGCAGGACCTTTATGAAAAGTTAGTTACAGTATCCGGAGATAAACTTGGTGGTGTTGTTGGGGGGGGGGGGGGGGTTAGCTTGTTTATAGTCAAGTAAGTTGAGCAGTAATGATTAATTGTAATAATTACTGTATACTGTATGGTATAATCACAATGCATCATGTTGTGCTTTTTGATCTGATAAACATTTATTAAAAACTTGCATCAGAAATAGAGAATGCAGAATAAATTGTTTCAGACTTCAGAAAATGAAGTTTGCCAATGGACCACCTACACGTCTCACATTTGACACACCCTCATCAATGTTTTTGCTCTGCCCTAAGCCCCTGCATGGCTGACCACTATAGCTGACATTTACAGAAGTTTGGGTTTCCTTTATTCAATGTAGCAGTTTATTTCTATGATCAGGGGCATTTTAATTAGCACCATAAATTTATTAATGTAAAGTGGTCATGCAGTGGAGGTAAACAAATTGCATCTGGAAATTGAATGAGAAAGTATTAATTGTACAATGTAAACAAACTCACGATTGCACATCTTTTTGTTTCAATCTGTTTTTTCACTGATTTTCTTACTCCTTTCGGGGTATGTGTATGCACAGTACTTAGAATGAGCGAGGATAGGGGTGTACATATTTCACTGAAGGTTTGTTGGAATTTTGTTCTAGGGCCTGTTCTAGATGAAGGAACCAAATTCTTTGTGACCTGTTTTTAGTGTTTTAGACCACTTGTTCTTGACAAATTTTAAACAAGTTTATGTCATACAGTAGCTGTTTTAATTATCCATGTACCGGTATGTGTATTTGCAGTAAATGCCTTGCATTGCCAAAACCCTAGCTGTTTCAAACAAAAATAGTCATTTATTTATACTGTATGTAGGGTACTTTATGTGTAAAGTGGAATGGATATACGTCTGTACATAGCTGTCTTATACAAGTGGGTGCAGGCAGGCATTCCAAAAATCCTTTGTGGAGGAAATGGCAAATGGGTCCCCCCCTTTTCTAAGGGACATCCCAGGTGTCAGTTCAACCACCTCCCATTCTAGGCAGCAAACCCAAAATTATCTCATGATCAGCACCCTTGGACACCATGCAGTTTATAGGAAACAAATATGAATTATATAAATATAATATAACCATACAGAAGTAGGTTATACTGTAGTCACAATTACATTATGTACATGTAGTGCAATTATATGGACTGGTCAGTTTTTTTATATCATACAGTATTCTGTATTCTGTATAGAGCATTGTGTTGCAGCCAGTGGTGGAAATTACCTTTTTCAGATTTAGAGGGCAATTAAAAAATATCCAACAAATCTCATAAATACTGTGTCCAACAAGAAATGCACGAAAAGCATTGGATTTTGACTGATTTTTACCCTTTTTGTCAAATATGAAATATTTCCAACAAATTGACTATTTTGACATGGAGGTTGGGGGGGGGGGGGGGGCTGCCCAGAATTAACCCCACCTCAATTTCCACCACTGGTTGCAGCTAGTTTTTGTTATGACTTTATTAATTAAAAGTTTTTAAAAGTGACTGCAATACATTTTAATCATTTAAAGTTGTTACACGATGAGTGACAGTATATAATTATTTTAGTTGCATTATAATTACCTTTGTATTTTCAAGGTTAAGCGTCAAATACTAACAGTAGTAAAAGTCACGAAGCATGTTTTCAATACAGGAAAAGTGTGTTGGCGAGAGCATGGTTCAAAACTAACAGTATGTTTCCTACACAGTATTTTAGTTTGACTTTTAGTATGCATTGTGAATGTTTCCATGCTACATGTATTTCAGCTTCTCCCAAACTCCCACATGTCAAATGTTTCAGTAATTGTCATGGTTATGCAAACAATACATGGGAAAATGTTTTCTACTTTCCTATTTTCTTTTTATAATTTAACATATGGAAAATACATGTATTACTAGGTAAAAGATAAAAAATAATAATCATGGCACCTAAATGTAAATTATTCCTTATCTCTTCATACAGTAATGATGTACTGCTGTATAATGGCATGTTGGATTGCATGGATAGTTTATATACAGTGTACTGTAAAAACACAACTTTCTGTCAATTAACTGCACTTGTTTTCAAAGTGTTATTTTATAAAACGTAGTACATATATGATATAGTTTGTATATAGAACTACATGTATATTTATTGCTTGAAATATTATTTTTTGTCAGGAATGTCTATTCACTTTCTATAGTTATTATTTTTTGTTGAAATCAGTGATTGATATTTATTTTTTGATACTTTAATTGTTAGGTTTGTTACCCTCGCCAAACGAAGACAATTAAACGGCTGAAAAAGTGCTTTTGTGCAGTATTGGGGTGCAAGCCAGAACTAGATAAAGTAACACTTATTTGTGGAAATGCCACCATCAATGAGGATGACCAGATTGGTTCAAGAACGTCATTTAAAGTGTACATTAACAGTGCTGGACCTAAGGTGAGTACTATTGTATAGCTACAGTCAGTGGCGCTGTCAGGATTGTCATATTGGGGGGGCAAAATTTAGCGGGTCCGGGGGCATGCTCCCCCATAAAATTTTGAATTCTCAAACTTTCTACAATGCCATTTCCTTAGTTTTCAGGAGCAACTATAGACATTTTTTATGAAAATTCAGTTCGCTATCATCAGGCAAATGACCTAAGTTTTGCAGAACAGAACATGGCGATGTTAACATGGAAAAATATCTTCAATTTTCCTTAGGAACTCTGAGAAACTGAACTTTAATGGCATTAATACTAATAGTTCATATTTAATTATATTAAGTAAATAGTCGCTGGAAATTCCATTTGCTGGGGGGGGGGGGGGGGGGCAGCAATGTGAAATCGATCAACCAAACTTTCAGTGTTCAGGTTTGAAAGTACATATATGTCTGATTCGATGGACATTAATTATTCTACACCCCCCACACATTTGTTATCGAATTTCGCACTAATTCAAATACGGTTCTGGTGATGAAAGGGGGGTGACCACACACCCCCTTGGTGGTGCCACTGGCTACAGTATGTATAATTAGAACACTAATTAAGATACAGTACTGCATGTACAGTACATGTAAGAGTTTTGTGCTGCATATGGCATATCTGTGACAAATAAAACATAAGTGAAGTTGCTTATTATATTTCTGTATAAATGCTGAAATTGGTTCAATGAATCCATTTCTGCCTAGTAGATTACTTTCTTGAACATGTCAAGTAAAATCATCTGCCGATTTACTGGATTAAATATCACTTGCTGATCATTGCTTCTAGCAAAAGTTCAAACAATTAAGTACAGTATTAACATCATACTAATGTACAGTACGTCGATTCTATTATAAATGATTGTATACAAATATTGTTTATCAGTTTATATTTTTAGGTATTTTATAATTTTTAGGTTGTGGAATTACCCAGTATGACTGCATCAAAGTACTTAAATGACTTAGTAAAAGGTAATCCTAACTACAGTTATTTACTGTAGTTAATTAAGCTACATACAGTAGTATACAGTGCGTACAGTATGTCAGACTTTCAACATACCGTATGTAGTAAGTTACTTGAAAATGCTTTTAATTTTTAAATTTTTAGTGCCTGTGCAAACTCCTGTGCAATTATTAGAAGGTAATTAATCGCTATATTTATGAATACTAGTAAAATGCAGTTACCGGTAATAGATAATCTGTTCCTGGGGCAATGTGGCCCACCAGGACACGGGGAGATTTCCCAGTGCCCACAGCTACATGTATATAGGGTACAGATCCTCAATGCCCCAACAATTTGTGACTGTACATCTAAATAATTTGTAGATGTCTAGCTGGTTGTTACCAATAATTTTTAAGCACTACAGCATAAGAGTTGAAGTGTAATTTAGATTGTGGAATATTGCAGTTCTATAGTGTTTTGAGCTAAAGCCTTTTATCAGAGAAATGTACAGAACTTCAATTCGTCTTTCTGTATATTTAAACCCTCAGTTTTTCAATATTTTTTCCCTATTCAACGTTGCCTATGCAGCACATAAATTGTTCTTTTTATAAATTTAAGTATATATATTTATTGAAAATAACAAGACTGCATGCAACTATATATACATGTACGTGTACACGTTAGATTATAAATACATGTAGATAGTGTGTCACTGTTTTTCTGTTTTTAAACTTTTAACATTTTGCTAAAAGGTGTTGTTTAAGAACGCAGGAATGCCATTTCAGACACCCAAATTTCAAAAAAAATTTCCAGGGGAGCATATACCCCAGACTACCATAAATATGCAGACCCAAAACAAATTTGAAAATGGGCAGTTCTTAATTCTTCCTGTCAATTCTTTCCTATCATTCTTCCTTAATCATTTTATCATCAAATAATACAGTACAGTAGACATTCATTATTTGATAACACTTTTTTGAAATGTTATTTGTTTACATTAATTGTCCTGTCTATCATTCTTTGTATTTAAATAGTTCACAGATTTTACAGTCAGTGAAACTTGCAATAATAGTGACCAGGGATGGAACTTTTAAACTAGTTATTTTTAAACACTCTAATATTTGATATTAAATTTACATTGCTTTTATTGTTATTTATTTATAGATGATTTGGAAGATAGTGTACTGCCTACATGTAATTTTCTATCTACATATAAGAAGGTGACTACTATTTTCTTATTTTGTCTGATAAATTGTTTCGTAAAACAACAAATTAAATTGGTGTGGCCTTAAATTATAAAAATAATGAGCTTCTGATAGGATTGAACGAAATTGACTGTATACTTAATCCAATTGTGAGCAGATCGGTTGCATGACTGAAGTTTAAAGTGTCACTGAGACGAAAAATCGTGTCTTTTTCTGATATAATCATAAAGTAGATTTAAAATGAGGATGAACGGCGTTTGTGGTTTGTAAATATCTCATCTCGTTCAAGAGATATTTACGTTTTCGAAATATGCAAATTATATCGCTGATGACGTCATGTACTCCAAACGAGCGAAATGAAAATCGTAAAATTAGGAATATCTCTAGAAATAAACAATAGAAAGTGCTAAAATTTTGCATGCTTATAGTATTAAATAAAATACGTTTCACTGTGGAACTTTAGTTGTTTTCGTGGAAACTGCTGGTTCCTGGCCCCATCCAATGATAAAATTAAATTTTCTTATTTATCAGCAATCAAGTAGCGTTTACTCCAGCGAATAAATGTGACGATTAGGGCTTATGTAGGCATTGTAATTCAAACGTTTAAATCTATCTATATTTAAACAATGAGGCAAAAATGATAACTCCCTTTTTAAGGTTTAGAGTAACCTGAGAGCATGCGCTTACCATGGCAATCACAAAAGCTCCACAGAGAAGTGTATGTTATTAGATACTATAAGCATACAAAGTTTAAGCACGTTCTATTGTTTATTTCCAGAGATATTCCTTATTTTACGATTTTCATTTCGCTCGTTTGGAGTACATGACGTCATCAGCCATAAATTTTCATATTGCCAAAACGTGAATATCTCTTGAACGAGATGAGATATTGACAAACCACAAACGCCGTTCACCCTCATTTTAAATGTACTTTATGATAAGATCAAAAAAAGACTGACGATTTTTTCGTCTTAGTGACACTTTAAATAATTATGATGCAACTTTATTTAGACAGGTATCCTATACGGGCTATACCGCGTAACAATGCTTGTATTCAGGGGCCCTGTTGCATTTTGCATATAATTATATAGTATTACATGTTATTCTGCATTTACATGTACAGTATAATACCCTATAACAATAAGTGTTGTTGTTAACTACAGTGTGTATAAAAAAAATCGAAACCGGCAGAAAATTAATTTGTATTCTTTCCAAACAACGTATTGTTAAGTAGTTTGAAAGCCTTAGACACCTCTGAGCCACAGATGCATAAAAAAGCACGGTCTTATACACCTGGTTAGTTATCTTAATTTCCCAGGTGTACAGTATAAGACTGTTTTTTACGCATCTCTGGCTCAGAGGTGTCTAGGGCTTTCAAACTACTACAATAAGTTGTTTGAACAGAATAATAATTAATTTTCAGCTGGTTTCGGGTTTTTTTATACACACTGTATAACTATATATATATATATATAAATTATATAAGTTATTAGCCTTCCCTTTCTTAGAAAGTAATGAAATCTTAATGGTGCAATCATGGTCATGTGTATCCTGTGTGCAGCCTGAGTGAATATACACTCTGTAATTCAGTCTGTGAAAATTCGCACAATATTAGCTTGTCAATCTCATTCTGAGCTTCTCAGATCTGAGATTAAGTAGATTGTGATTGACCAAATCACAATTAAACCCTGTCTTATTCTGTTACAAATAGTTATCTGGCAATCCTCATGAGATCAAATTATCCGGCAATCAATTGAACCAAATTATGAATCATATGAGTATTATGTGTATTCAACTCACGAAGTCTAACAAACCCATAATAAGCTGCTGCAGTGCTGCTATTAGAACTGTTTATATTATTGTCATT